>VWZK01020960.1:119022-147935 GCA_013396935.1 Baryphthengus martii | reverse complement strand
CTCAAAGAAAAAAAAAAAAAAAAAAAAAAAAAAAGTGCTCTGTGCCCAGAAAGAGAGACTGAAAACACATATTTACTTTTTTTTTGGACAGGCAGGCAGCAGTAAAATCATCATCAGAGACTGTCAATGGTTACTGTTGTTCATAATGACAATGACCTTATTTTTTGCTATTGCCTTGGCCTTCAGGTTCTAATATATTTTTCCTTGAGTATAAATTCAAAGGAGTTGCTAGATGATGTCAATAGATTGTTTGATGTCTTCAGCAAGTTATTATTTTCCCTTGTAAATAATGTACTCTTTTTTTCCACGGCCTCTGTATGAGACCAGCTAAATGCAATTTGCTCAGCTTTTTTCTTGGGTGCCTGATAGCAGTCAGGCACTTTGAAAAACCTATGTAGGTCACTGCAAAGCTAATTAATCCTGCTTTTCAGGCTGGAAATTATTTTCAAGGAAATATCTTGTAAAACAGCTGCCCCAAGGATTTAAAATAGGTTCTAATAATATGAACATTCAGTATATTACCAGTAGTTTTAGAAAATATAATTGATTGAGGTTCATTGACAAGACTGAAAAAGCAAAGCTGAAGATGATGATTCCAGATATCTATTTCCTAAACAAGGGAAGGGAAATTGTAAAGTTAATCAGTTTCTGAATGAGCAGTGTAAAAGAAAACTAATAATACAAGAGAGCCATGGAAGATATCTGAGGCATTTTCAACCAAGAGGATAACATTTGAACCTTAGAACCTTAAGGAGGAGTTATTATGTCAACACAATAGCTCTTCCAGGCTCAACATAGGAGTTTCTCCACCTGTCAAATGCTGTTTGTATACTGTAATCTAACTAAATTTTAAAGGTCGGTGGATTTAGAAAGGTGTAGAATTCATGTTTGGTTCTTGGTTTTACACTGGTACTATATCACTACTTTGTATTTTAATTTTTTTCAAGAGAGCCTTTTTTTCCTCAGAGCATTGGACAGGGTGGCAAGAGAGAAATAAATCCGTCTACTCCCTCACATGGTTCCTATAAAACTCTCCCTCTGTCCTCCAAGCTGGCAGTGGCAGCCTTGTCAAAATTCATAGTTTACCCAGTGTGGACTACAATTGTCTGTTGAGCTGCAAGACAGCTAATAGCCAGATTTCATGTATGCAACAGCAACAAGTTTCTTATCTGGTACAAACAGCCCTGCTCACTTTTTAGCAAATGCATCAGTATGAGCAGTCAAATGATCAAGCATGAATATGTCCAACATAATAACACATTGTACAGCCATCCTAGGAACCAAGATATCATGCAATCTGCATCCAAAACAGCATCTCCAATAGTTCTTTTGGGTTGTGCTTCTCAAACTGCTGCATGCATCACTGGTAGAGTTCAATACGTTGGTTTGTGAAATTAGAAAGAAACCACACATACTCCCCATACTTCCAAGAAAACAGATTTTCTTTCATTTTGTAATAAATGAACATTCAAACTTTATCCTAATTTTTAGTTGCTTGTAAATAAAGACAATTGTGGGAATATTGTAGAGATGTTTTGTGGGTTTTTTTCCCTAAAAACATCCTTATGGTTTTCAATTAAAAGAAATTAAGAAACACTGGCCTACAGAGCGGATCTTTAGAATCAGGCTGTCAGGAAGAATTACAACACCTAGAACTAAAAGATGTAGGTTTTTAGGTCAAACTGTCTGAGGTATTAGGTTTATAGATGAAAAATTGTTTTAAAGAGATTTTTATATAAAAAGTGAAATAGATCTTTCCCGTTGTCTGACAGTTACTGTATTAGCTCACCCAAAAATTGCTTATAGGTAAACATAAAATCAATTCTGAATGCAGTTTCCCTATTATTTTCGGTACGATCTCTCCTACAGTATTATTCTGAACCCGTCCATTCTTTCCTTCTGTTTCCACAATATTGCCAGAGGAAGAAGGGAGGAAAGATTCAGGGCTATTTCAAGCATCTGGCATCACAACACAACTCAAGGTTTGATCACATTTTCCTTGAACTTTAATTTTCAGAATCTGAAGTGTTGAAAGTTTCATTTGACTAGATGGTTTTAGAAAGTAAATGAATGTGCTTCTCAAAGTTTATCATGTCTGAACAGATGTCCCGGCCTTGAATAAAGAAGATATATTGTAGGCTCTTATATAAGAGTGTACTGGACCCTGACCCTTGCTCCCCTATCTCCAGTTCTGAGTCCCTAGTCCTTCTTTTTCAGAGCATGTCCCTGATAGACATGTCCATGTTGTAGCTCCCTTCCAGGAGCTGTGAGTGCTGCTCTACCTCCACACTCAACTCTGATGGCAGCGGTGCTCCCAATGAAGGTAGAAGTACATAAAGTGGTTCCTTTATATTCACAGCTGTCAGCCTAAATCTCTGCATGCCTCCCTACATTCCTAAAAACCACGGATTTGTGAATCCACATTTCATGGTGTCATCCAACCTACGCTTACAGTTAGAGGTCTAAGCCCATGAGGCAGGCAGGATTTGAGACATAGCTGTAGAATGCTTTACCTTTTCCAGACAGGCTGTTTTATGCAGTCTGCCGGGTTACACACTGATATTGCACCTCTCCTATTCACTCACTTTTGGTTTTTTTTGAGCCTCATTTGAAGTGGTGCAAACCTCAGCATCATCACATGAAGTGATTGTCCCTCTGTACTTGGTACTGGTGAGGCTGCATGTCACATACTATGACCAGTTTTGGGACCCTCACTGAAGTGCTGGAGCACTTCCAAAGATCAACAAAGCTGGTGAATGGTCTAGAGAGAAAGTCTCCTGAGTAGCCGCTGAGGGAACTGGGGTTATTTAGCCTGGAGAAAAGGAGGCTGAGGGGAGACCTTACGGCTCTCTACAGCTACCTGAAAGGAGATTGCAGTGAGGTGAGGGCTGGTGTCCTCCCAAGTAACTTGTGATAGGATGAGAGGAACTGGTCTGAAGTTGTGCCAGGGGAGATTTAGATTGGACATTATGAAAAAATTTCTTCACTGAAAGTGCCGTCCAGGGAAATAACAGCATCACCATTGCTGGACGTGTTTAAAAGATGTGCAGATATGGTGCTTAGTGATACAGTTTAGTGATGGTTTGTCAATGCTAGATTAACAGTGGGCTTGATGATCTTAAAGGTCTTTCCAACATAAACAGTTCTATGATTCTGTGGTTCTACGTCTAAGCTACTTTGTAGACCTAGGTCTAGGTGATATGGGTGGTCCAAACATTTGATCCACCATCTATAAAAGAATTCAGTAAATGAAAGTAGTGTTAAGGGGAAGAAAGAGCTCTTATAAGCATTTCAGCATTGTTAATTTTCACGATGGCTGAACTGGAAGGAATATCCAGAAAGATAAGATAGATCCCGAACAGAATTTGCTGACCATTTTTCATCCAAATAGAAATAAATTTGTAAAGCAGTCAAATAGGAAAGATTGCTGAGGCAACAGTGTAGATGCCAGCTTGAGGCAATAAACAGTTGGGTGTCATCACAATGGAAACACTGTAATAAGAAAGACAATGAAAGAGTTTTAGCGAAACAAAAAATCATTTATGTAACTCACATCTCTACCTTCTAATGTGCTCCTTGCTTAGTATCACCTTGGATCTAGTTTCTAATGCATTATTTTTCAAACAGATGCTAGTAGTGAGCACATCACACTTTCATAAGCAGGGCAGGGAACATAAATCACCTATCAACTTAAAGTATGTACAGCCCCTGAAAAAATAAGGGCTGTTTGAAGGGTTAGAAATCTGTCTGTTGAAATAAGTTACATCCATGCACGGCAAGGGACCTAACTCATTTAAATTGTATTATAAGTAGATCACTCTTGCTTTTTTCCTCTCCCGTGAGATTGGTGAAAGGAATTTGATAATGTACATACCTGTAAAACCATTAGAAAAAAGTTTTTTTGGTCGCCTATAAACACATATTCACTAATCACACTTAGAAATGCAAGACAGAAAAGGACTTCCTCGTGTCAGATGCTGTTCCTCTTCTAGTCCAAACAGCAGTGTCTCAAGTGCTGCCAAAAGCTACTCTATGTCTAGAAACTAATTTAGGACTTTTTTTCTCCTTTGTGCCTCACCAAAAGTATTAGAACATACATATCAGTTATACAAAACCATTTTCCCTTATAATTAAAATTCACTTTAGGCTGTCTCAGGTAGTTATTGATTTAGAAGCTTATTGACTATTGAGGAAAGCGTGGATTGATTTCTGCAAAGGCTGAACAAGCAGGACAAGTGGACTTTGCAATAAGGATACAAAGTTCTCGAACTGCAATTACAAAGGAAGTGCGGTTTGAGATTATTACCAATGAATATACCTTTAAGGGTAATATATGGCTTACTTAATATTCCAGTGTCAGTACATTTGGTTGTACATCAGCATATGTGCAAACACATATGTGCGAACACTCTCCTAACTGAATTGTAAATAATCTGATTCATGCATAGAGTTTTTTAATCATATGACCTGGTGATAATTACAAGCATTCTAAAGTAACAGCATAATTCCCTTGTAGTGAGGAAAGCCTTGGCTTTTGCAAAGACGGTAGCAAAACTCCCATTGTCCTCCCTAAATTAGGATCTCCATTACTGTAAAACATCCTTAGTAACATCCTGTTACCAATTGATTGCTGTCTGTTATGTGGGCTTGTTTATCAGGACACTCAACAAGGTGCTTAGGTGAGACTCCTTCAGTGCTCTCAGCATGCTCCTGGAGCACGGACCTGGAAAGCACAGGTCAGTTATCACATTGTGTAAAGGAACTCCTGGTCTGGAAACAGCACATATATTTTGCGTTTCTTTAGGTGTGACCCTTGGAACACTCTTTAAATGGTACTGAAATGGAAAATGGTAGTTTATCAAGTAGGTGGGGAAAAGAAGTGAATTACAATTGTGCTGGATGAAAAAGGAGATTGTGGTGGAGGTAGAAGCCAGGCCGTTTCTGTGACTGGCTACTTTTATTATTCCTTTCTTTCCCTACCTACTGAGAGGCTGGACCACCTCTTCTCCAAAGTGAAGTAAACTGTTTGTACATCAAGGAAGTAATTTTAGTTATACATTTAATGCCCTTTTAACGTCAGGTGATACTATTAGCAGGTAGAAGAAGGAATGAAAAGAACGAATGATTACCGGGCATCCCATGAGCTATTCTAGTGCTATTGTAATGAATAATTTTAGCAATTGAACTTTTTTGCAGAAACATTACTTTTTAAGTAGATGTTAGAGAAAGTCCATGGAAAATAAGTCAGAAGCCTTATTATCTTGACCACAGAACGCCCGTACAGAACTAGTTTCAGCTTTCTGAGTGTAGAGAAAGGCCATGTGCCCTAGTCATCCTACAAAAATTACTGGAGCAACTTGATTTTAAATACTGATATAACACACTGAAATGCTAGTGAGCAATCTATAAAACAAAATAGGTCTGGGAATGCTTGTAGGCACTGTAATTCAACACACGCTCTTCATTCTTTCAATTTCTTTTATTGCTTTATCGCATTATGTTAAACTGAATGGATAATTTAAGTAAGCAAAAGGCAAAATAATTTCCCCAGCCTAAGAAATTACATTGGCTTCATTAGACTTGTTAAGATATATATCAAAATTCAGCATTTTGATATTGGTGTAATATAGAAAGGGTTACGTAGATTAGAAAGGCTAACCTTAAATCTCCAAAAGATTAAAATATTTACTACTTGACAAAGGCATACATAATTAAGCTGGCACCTCCTTACTACAAATGCATGTTTGAAAGTTTAGATTTTGAAAGGATTTAAAGGATTAATTTTATTAAAATATCTTGGGTTGCTAGAAATAGACCTCATGGTAGACAAACAGTAAACAAGGTCACATAGTTCTTACCTGTTGAATAAAGAAAAGCATGCCAGACTTCTTTGCCAAAAATCTCCTTTTGTGTCTTTGTTCAAATTAAACCCAAGACAGCTCATTTCCAGGGCCTTTCTGCTTCCTGTGCACCCTTGGCTTAAGATTCCATTTCTAGAAGCAACAGATAATTGGAGATTTTTTGAAATCAAGTACTTGAGTTTTCTATTTTTAGCCACATTAATAATGGTGATCTGAAATTCTTTCCAGAATTTCATCTCTTCAGCTTAGGAATGGGTAGTCAAAATTTGTAATGACTCCTTGGTTTGTGTTTTATGTCAATGGCTGAAGTGCCTAAACAGCCTTGGGAAAGGAACAGCTTGCTAGTCTAATTGAAGCTGGCAATATTTCCACATCTTATTTCAGCTGGTAGGTACTGTAGCAACCAAGGTCATGTAAGAAAATTTCAGCATATGGTAACAGCTGTGTCTGTGATTGCAATATTTTTTGCAGATGGTTTATTCATCATTAGATAACAGTCATGATTATTAAGGGACTAATTGGGCTTTCAAACAGTTCATCTTAGAGGGTGGAGGAATTACATGAGAAAAGTTTAGTGGAGCTTAGGGTGCCTCTATTATCAGCTCCTTGCCAAATCAAGTTTTCCTCTAATGTAAGAAAAGATTTCCTTTCTTTATTTGCCTTCTGCCAAACAATTTCATCTCCTACTAGAGATACAGTCTCCCTCTTTCAGATCTTCTAAATACTAATGCCATCTTTCTGCCATGTATAGCTCTACCAACAAAAATCTGTGTTTTGATTACACCATTTAAATTCCTGGCATGCTATACAGTTCAGCACATCAGAGTGAGCTTATTGTTACTCAGGAAAGCTTTGCACATGTTCCTACAAGGTCAAGGAGATCAGATATAGCTAGCACTATACTGGTACATAGAGGACTGAGCATTGTTCTTTACTTTTAATCATTAACCGGACACTCTCTACTGCTCCAAAACACAGCACTAAACATGCTTCTGTCCCAAGAAACCAGAAAAAAACCAAAAAGTTATAACTGATACAGACTGTGAGGATCCCAGAGTTATTATTACTGTTCACTCCAATACTGTAATATGCCTTACTCTAGGAGCGGGTGTTACGATGGTATGAGAGGTCAGGAACACAGGAAACACAAATTTGTTTTCCTGATCACACAATGAGAACTCCTCACTGGAAGATGGCAAACCAAACCAGCTAGTTCAAACTGCTTTTTTTTGTGTTTTATCAAGGCAGGGTCATATGACTCTTTCCCTGGTTTTAGGAGGAATATTTGGAGACTGAACTACTACAAAGCAGTGTAAGTGACAGAATCCATCTCTCAGAAGATCTGTGTTAGAAGCTAATGCTATTTTTTTTTCTGAGTTCCCTTAGGAAATTGGAGTATTTTTGTCTAATAACGGCGACAACAATAGTAGCATCAACGTTTTAGGAGTTTCCATAAAGATTTAGACTACTCAGTACTTATAAACCTTGTGCTTAAAAATCCATCAGTATTCTAAATATACCGTCTTGAAGTCTTTCAGCCCATGATTGTTCCTGGATGTGGGGTACAAAAAGTCATATACAACTCTTCACCAATTAAAACAACATTTTAAAAAGCACCATTTAGTCTTGCTGGATTTCTATATTACGATCAACTGTTTTACTTCCTTTCTCTGAAAATATGTCTTCTTTTGTTTCAGCTCAGCCACAAAAAAGGCTAGACTAAACAAATACTGATGTCTTACATCATGAAAATTTTTTCACTATCTAAACTTTATTCTTTCTAGGCTGGTTTTGCAAGTTATTTAAGGACACCTTAAAGTTACAGTACTCTAGGGCATTAATACAGTGGCCACAGGTACAATGTTATGCTTGGGATTTCTGTGTATTCTTAGCAAACAATACAGAGCATGGCTACTGCATGACTTGCGAATATGTTATGATTAGCATATTATTAGCCCATCCAGTCATACGCATATACCCATATACATCCAGTCTAGTAATAGTACTGAATCATGATTATGCTATGGTAAGTTTAGAGACATGGTGGGCTAAGACCCACTGTGGGAAGACAAGTTGATATTCGATCCTCCAATCCTCTTTCAATGACAGTAAAACATTGCTGGGCTTTAATCTTCTTCAGTCTTCTCAGTTATGGAAAAGAGCAGGAGATGTGCCAGTGAATGGAATAAAATTGTATTAAGAATAACTGTCTGAGAGGGGAGAGAGGAGAGGAAGAAATCAATAGTAGCTAGCAGGTGAAAATCATGACATCTGTACCTGGAGAGCAAGTAAAGCACAAAAAGGATCAGGGATTTATAAATAACAAGGATAACATCACAAACAAGGAGAGCAATTACACTAGGGAGCTGCATTGGTGAAGGTGTAGTGGTTCTTAGCCTAAACTACAGCTGTAAGAAGTTAGGTCTGCAGCAGAGCAGGTCTGAACACAAAGACGTTACTACACAAGGGCGCAATTGATAGGCTGTGCTTCCTCTCTTTATTAAACAAGTGGAGAAAAGTGTACTGAAAGGACCAATTGAAATGGCAGGTAAGTGTCTACAAGAGAGCTTCAATCTAAATACCACCTGAAGGGACACTCAGCTGTAGGTGGGAAAAGAGATAGCACTTCTCAGTATTGCACTGTTCATACGTAACAGTGTATGAACTCAATGTCAAAAACAAGTCCAATTGGTTATTCATACAAGAACTACAAAAGAAAAGAGGGCTGGAGCAGTTAGAAGATGCTCATGTATGCCAGAAAGTCTTTCTGGAAACCTCATCTTTTTGTACTAAAAAGCAAACACACTCTTACCAAATGTTCTTCTTTTAAACTTACCTCTATGAATTTTATGAATTAACACCACTTGCCATTTGAAACATTCCCTTAGGAAAAATAAATGCAGATATGAAAGGAAATTATTAGAGTAAAGGCTAAAATTTAGAACTGATGGTTGTACTCCACAGTTACCTTAAGCGGATTATTGAAACCCTGTTTCTTAAATTACTGATCTTCTACAATGAGGATAATCTTTATCCACATGGTTTTGTGAATGGAATTTGTCAAGTGCTTTGAGGGGTTCTCCATGTAAGTCCTATAATCCTGAATTGCAAAGCTTTATTAAAAGGTATTAGTGTGTCTCAGAAGCAGGTAAAGCAAACATAAAAGCTGCTAAGTTATGATTTTAAATGTTTGCTAGCTCATTAATATCCTGAAGCAGTAATTATAATGAACTAGTGTACATGGATGGCTATAAGACTTCCAGAAAGCCGTAACCATCACTGGCATTCAATAACGTAGGACTTCTGGGGTTTTTATTACGACCATTAGAAAACATACTAAAATGCAGTGCTATCTACAGTGTACACTGAATACCTTTTCTGATATTTAATATCTCATTTCCATTATTCTTCTAGTACAGTATCACCATATTTAGCACTGTCAAACTTTAAATTGTCTTGAAAGACAGAAAAACCTGCATGTCTTAAGGGAAATTAACATAAAGAAACCATATTATTTACTTTATAACACTTTTAACTTACAGAATAAGGTACTACCAGTGTAGTACCTTATTATTCATGTTCCTATTTAACAATGTAGGACATGATAACTGAAGATTTTTTATATATTGTGTTTATCGGTTGCATGTTAGCCAGGTTGCTGAAAAGACAAATTGATCTGTTCTTTGCACAACTCTCTTCTTTGAATCTTAATATAAACATATATTGTGGCAAGTAAACAAGCTATAGTGTTTTTAGCTCATTATCTAACATTTATGTGTGAAGAATTAAAGGAATACGAAATACACTGCAACGCTAGGACCACTGCTTCAGAGATTACTTGCTTCATTTACAAAAAAGAAAATAGATTTCTCTGTGTTCAGATGGCTTAATCTTCCAACTTCTGAATAGATATAACTTTTTCTGTCAGCTTAAAGCTTTGTGTACTTCCAATCACCTTGTGAAAGTACTTGTAATGAGCTAGACTGCTATCTTCTGAGATACCTCTGTCTTCCCAGAAGTTTACTATATGCCTACCCCACCATATGCATGTAAGCCAGCTTCTGAAGCCTTGTAACCACGGCAGTTTCTGGCAAACCTAAGAAAATAAGCACTTACAGAGGGCAGGATAAGTTCACATGGATCCAGCATCTTATTTAGTTAACCAGCAGCAAGTGCGAACCACCTTCTACCTCGCTGGTTGTGAAAGAGGATGAAAGGCTTCCCTATTCTGGGTACACATGCCCTACTTCTTCAGGTTCATCTCTGAATAAGGCCAAGGAATTTTTGTGAATTTTACAGGGGAACAGAATTAATGTGGAAAATATTTGATCCTATATTCGAGAAGCAGGTCCCAGGAAATTATAGGCTGGTCAGTTTCACCTCAATCCCTGAGAAGGTGATGGAGCAGCTAATCCTGGAAATCATTTCCAAGCACATGAACAAGAAAATATTGGGAGTATTCAGCATAGATTAGCCAAGGGAAAGTTACCCTTGGTCAACTTGATAAACTTCTAGAATGAAACAACTGGCCTTGTAGACAAGGGGAGAGCAGTAGATAGTGCCTGTCTGGACTTCAGTAACACCTTTGACACTGTCTTCCATAAGATTCTCATAGACAAGCTGTTGATATATGGGCTGAATGAATATATGAGGAGGAAGATTGAAAACCATCTAAACAGCTGGGCTTGGATGGCAATCATCCAAAGCACAAAGTATAGTTGGAGGCCAGTAAATAATGGTGTACCCCAGGGGTCAATACTGGGTCTGATCCTGCTTTACGTTCTTTGTTAATGATTTGGATAATGGGGCAGAGTGTAACCTCAGCAAATTTGCATATGACACAGAACTGGGAGAAGTGGCTGGTTCATCGGAGTGTTGAGCTGCCATCCAGAGAGACCTCAATAGGCTGGAGAAATGGGTTGACAGGAACTTCATGAATGTGACTCAGGTTGGATCCACCTGGATGGAGAGCAGACCTATGGAGAGGGACCTGGGGGTCTTGGTGGGCAGCAGGCTCAACATGGGTGAGCAGTGCACTGCAGTGGCAAAGAGAGGCAGCAGAATGCTGTGTTGCATTAACAGGTGCATCATCGGCAGAGATGAGGAAGTCATTGTCCTGCTCGGCACTGGTCAGGCCACACCTCAAGTACTGTGTTCAGTTTTGGTCTCTGCTTGCTGTACAAAAAAGATGCAGACAGGCTGCAGAGTGTCCAGAGAAGGGCCACAAGGATGATCAGGGAACTGGAAGACCTGCTGTATGAAGATAGGCTGAGGAATCTGGACTTGTTCAGCCCTGAGAAGAGAAGGCTTAGGGGAAGCCTTATTACCATATACTAGTACTTGAACGGTGGCTACCAAGAGGAAGGAGACTCTCTTTTTACAAAGAGTCACATGGAAAAAACAAGGGGTGGTGGTTGCAATTTGCTCCAGGGGAGATTCCATTTGGAGTCCAGAAGAAAATTCTTTACAATGAGAACAATTAAACATTGGAATAATCTCCCAAGGGAAGTGGTGGACTCCACTACACTGGGCAGTTTTAAGACTCAACTTGACAGGGTGCTGGACCATCTCACTTAAACCAAGAGAAGTCTTGGGAGAGGGATCTTATCAGTGTATATTGATAACGGAGAGGGCAAAGAAGACATAGACAGGCTCTTTTCAGTGGTGTCCAGTGAAAGGCTAAGAAGCAATGGGCAAAAGCTGAATCACAGAAGGTTCCTCCTGAACATCAGGAAACACTTTTTTACTGTGAGGATGACTGAGCATGGGTACAGGTTGCCCAGGGAAGTTATGGATTCTCCCACCTTGGAGGTATTAAAAATCTGTATGAACACAGTCCTGGGCAACTAGCTTTAGGTGGTCGTGCTCAAGCAGAGGGGTTGAACCAGATGATCTCCAGAGGTTCCTTTCAATCTCAGCCATTCTGTGATCTATGATTTTAACACACATTTTCTGGCACAGACAAGAATTGGCTACAAGTTTTTGAAGAGCTCTAGAGATGATGTGTGAATCTCTAAATGCTTGTTTTTGTTGGATATAATCAATAGTGTAGCTAAGAACTCTCCTAAATCAATATACACTCAAGCTAAGAACAGGTCTTAACTGCGGCTGGGAGAAGGAAGGAAAGAAACTTCACAAACAATTCCCCTCTTGTTAATGAGGGAAACACAGGTTTATCAAAGCTCAGCTGAGTATTTTGATGACCTCTTTCAATAGCCTCTTCTACCGCTATTAAATCAGATTTTAAATGAACAAGGAATGGAAATTCTTCATAATACTCATTCTAAAATTAGAAACAAGTTTTTAAAATGTTTCCACATCTAGTACACAGCCAGAGTATTTCATTAGAGTAATCACAAAGCATTTGAAGAGAGATTCATTTAGGCCAGTGTTGAGGTGGTGGAGAGGGAGTGCAAGACTTAGGAAATACTTGCTATTCTTGCTGTTAAAATTAGAAGAGATTGGCATATTCTCAGGCCATAGACCAATTTGTGTCTTTGTTAGGTGTCCAAGCGCCTAAAGTTGTACTGATACAAAAGCAGTAAGAGTAAGAGAAGAATTCAACCTTAAAAGGAGAGATACATCAAAAACACAGTATTTAAATAATTTTGAAAACTTCTCAGAGCAAGTTTCTTGAGATTAGTTTGGGAAAAGAGTCAGATAAAACAATATTTTGTCAAAGTGAGCTGAAAATTCAGTAACGCAAATGATTCTGTGAGAATAGTTGATGTTGCCTCTAAATATTGGTGATTATTCCATTCACACAAACTAATCTGTTTTTCACTTCTGCCCTTCACTGGCCCCCTTCAATCTGCTTCTATAATATTTAATTCCAATAAAGTGGTGTCTTTCATTTCCCTCTTGGCCAGTGCCCCCATAAGGGCTGCAGCCCGGTTTCCCTTTCTGCCATATTAATCAACTACTTTGTTACAACATGATTATCTCTGCTGAAGTGAAGTTGGGGCCTATTGTCCAGGCTTCTCCTGGTCTATGTTCTTTGTTTCAAGTCAGAAGATTTTTTTTTTTTCATTGGCAATATCCTGGCACAACATGGGAGTCTTGTGGCTGATGCATGACTGAAGATCCATCCTAGGGAGTCTGGACACTGGGTCCCAGACCTCCAAGCCAACAAAGTCACTTGCAAAACATAATCTTGTGTTTAAATGAATCTAAATGAGCATGATCTTAAAGAAAAAAAAAGAAACAAAACCCCCAAAAAAACCAACCCCCGAAACAAATCAAAAAACAACAACATTTCCAGATTAATTTTTTTTTTTCATCTCATTCTTTTTCAAATAAAGTCTGAAACAATTACTCATGGAGCTGGACCTCCTACTCTCGTTCAGTTCCAATTTGGATACATGTGTCCCTGGAAAAATAAATGAAGGTGGGTGCTTTTTCCCTGCTTCAGTTCTAGAACATGCACAGCTAGCACAGGAACGTGTCAGTAGGTGGGAATATGATGAAAGAGCCTCTTGATCAGTTTCCACTGACATATAAAATGGTCTGTTTTCACTGAGCCACAGGAAACCTCGGGTCTACGGCAATGCTCAGCTTTCTCTGCATTTCTGGTGCTATCTGTGGCTCAATCTGCAGCCCCAAATGGGTCCACATAATAGAGCATCTCTGTTGTGGAGTAGGAGCTTTGAGCCCATCCACCTACCTTTGCTGCAGCTATTCCCTTTGAAAAGTTTTTTGAGGTAGCAAGTAGTAGTGCAAGGGAAAGTAGCAGCATGATATACCCCAAGACAAAAAGGAAAAGTCTGTGTGCCAGGCCTGTATTTCCTGTGGTTTCTCAACAGGAGGGGAAAATAATCTCCCACAGACCACCCCAAATCATCAAACCAGTATGAACTGTACTTGCTACGCCACGAACCAGGCATCAAAGCTCAAGTGCTTACATATTCTATTAAGTGGTTTAATATTAGAGCAGGGAGACCGGGAAAACTGCAACCTTCCAGTTCCCTAAGGTCTCCTAAAGAAGGCCATGAGGGACAAAACACTGTATTTTTTTTCTGTTCTGCTCTACAATATTAAACCACTTAATAGAATATGTAAGCTCTTGAGCTTTGATGCCTGGTTCTTGGCATGCCAGAGGCTTTGTTACATGTTTTTACAGTAATTGAAAGAAATATCCATCTGTAGCAATTTCATTTTTTAGCAAGCTGAACAGATTCTTGGGAGGTAGAAGCTGCAAACATATGAAACAGAATAAAATAGTTTCTATCAAGCTGAATTCTTTTAGTTCTGCTTTTGAGGAAACAATCACAGAGGAGTGTTGTAGAACACTGGAATCAGAGCTGGCATATTTGTAGCCTTGATTCAAATAATGCTGCATGCAGCCAACCCTGGAGATGCTCACAAACCTACCACGCCAAGTTAGCAGATAAGGCTGGGGTTACACCACTAGACCTTGGATTTAAGACTGAGGCTTTTATTATCTAGCTCAGACTTGTTTCCCGAGTCACAACTGTCTGATAACCAAATCTCATCCACCTCACAGAGATCTTCCCGCTTTCTTACCCTCCATTCTGTTATGGTTTGTTTACATGCTTTTGGGACAGCAATCTGTCTCCTGCTCTGTTCCCATACAGTGCATTGCAATGGGTCCCTGATCTGGGTTTAGTAGTACAGATAATGCTGTGTTACATTTAAGCAAATGGAAAAATGGGATGATACAAGCAGAGGTGACCAGCTCTTGGAGAAGTAGGGTAAAATTAAAATGGAAGAACGAACCTAAAGAAATTTGTGAAGTCAGAACCTTGTAGACGTTTGGCACAGTGCTGAACAGGGGAAATTTCTTTGAATAGTGGAGAATCAAGTTTCCACAGTGAGGTTTGTTATGGCCTTTGAGAGCTCAGAATTTTTACAGCTTCAGCAGATGGACTTCGCCCAGGTAATATGTTATTTTTTTGGAACGTAAGATGTGTGGTTAGCAGCACCCCCACCAACATCTTTCATTTCTGAAGCTGGCACTGTTGTGAGGATTGGCAACCAATTGCCTACGATGCGTGCTCACAGCACTGTGACATCCTGACGCAGAAAATCTCACCATTCTGGAGTGCTCCATGAACACTAGTTCCAATCTAAAGGCACAAAACTCAAAAAAAGTAAGGTTCATGCACCATCTTACCTTTCTGCTGAAAAGCAGAGGGGATTTATTTGCTACTGTTTGCCCTGCACTGTTCTCATCTGAAATGCACAGAATAATTGAGATTTCTCTTTTTTCTGTCAGATATTAGAGTGAGAGCAGTTGTGTATTGAGCTGGGCCCTCCAGGTAGCTGAGCACTTCTGGGCAAAGAGAGGTGCTGTAAGGCCATGCTGTTTGTGAAATACATGAGACTTTAATACACATTTTGAACATCAAAAGCTTTTGACTTTACAGCTGCCTCCAGAGATCAGAACCAGAGTATCTTTGATAGGCAGGGATGATCCCAGCAACGAAATGTCAATGCAGAGTGTGTTGTTTTGTGCAGCTACTTATTTTTTATTGCTATACTGATAGACTGTCACATTCTATGGAGCGGGCAAACAGCCTGCAGTAGTCAATGCCACCAGAGAAATCACTCCTTTGCTTATTCTTGCACTGCAAAGCACGACCAGGTCCACAACAGCCAGACTTTTGAGAAGGGTGTATTTAGACTTTTCCCCTATACTCTGTGACCCTACAATGACAAAATAACAACAACAAGAAAAAAAAAAAGAGCAAAACAGAAAACACAAAGAAAAAAAAACCTTTAACCTGAAAAATCTTGGTGTTTAACATCCTGCTTTTGACATACAGAAATCTAATTATTCCACAACAGAATAAAGGCATTTACAAACTAAGCTGCCTTTGCTGACTATCTCTTTATAGAAATAACATTTTTTCCAGGCTTAGTTTCCATCAACTCCAAAACTGCATAGCCTATTCTACTCTCCAATGAGTGTGTCTTTCCCCCACCATGAAGGTCTGCCCACTGTCTGCTCACTGCCTTCTTGGCAGCCTGCTTGCCGGGCAAGTTGTAGGCTACTTGCTGCAACTATCCCTGCCTGCTGGCCTGCCTTGCGCTCTCGTTCCCTAGCTGTTGCCGCCACTACTGTGCCCTCCAGGAAGGCACAACAAACCTGAAGGTCCTATCTGACCTGGTGCCTCTCCCCACAGGACACAACACAAATGGAAAACAAGGAAATTAATCACTTCATGTCACAGGTGGCCTATAACAAAGTGTCAGCACCGACTAAAAAAGATGTGAGAATAGCTCTAAGTGTCTGGCAAAAAAAGGAAAAAAAAAAAAAAGAACATAATCTTTGATAAAAATGATGGAGGTCAGTAAACTGCAGCTAAAAATGGAAATAGCTATGAGATAAACACCAGCTGTTTTTTAAATCCTTCTGAAGCAGTGTATGAGGTGAATTTCAGGTGTTTAAGGGGATATGTGCAATGTTCTTGGAAAACACACTACCATAAAGGAATACGAGAGGAAGGAGGAATATATGGTTGTTGCTGACCAGGGTAAATCATTATTAATGTTTGCAATGGATGCCTATATAGCAGGCACCAGAACAGTGGAATGGTTTGGCCTTAAAAAGCCTCTAGACACCAACCTTTTTCATGTAGCAAGATGTAAAAGGTCCAGTTTCTGTGTTTTGCATTAGTAGGGGGGAAGTGAATAGAGAAAGCTGACAGCTGCCAGATGGCACAAATAGCTCTACATTACCAAGTACATTTCTAGTCTAAGTTTATGACAGAAGATTTGCAGTTTTGCAAGAGCTCAGGATTCACAAGTTTCACCTAGAATTTCTTATTGTTGAATTGGAGTGACTGAACAAGGTTTGCTGGCTTCTTCTGGAATATTTCCTATCTTTGTGATTTCTGGCCCTCAGGTTCAGTCCCTTGCTTCAGTGAATTCTGAATGCCACGTTATTACTCTTCAGGCCCTTTCACAGCTCCTGCACGCCTTCTCACAGCACCTCTTCAGAAAGTGTTGATGTTGCTTAGGATTTAACTTGGCTGCTGTTTCTCTACCTATCTTTTACTGACTGGCACAAACTCCTGAAACCACCTAGGGCAGCCCCAGCAAGAAGGATGCTGGTCTGCAGATGCTGTAGAAGAGATTTGGGTAGAGTCACAGGAAAGGACAGAGGTTATTTATATTTATCTTTATCTTGTTATCAGTTAAGGGGCTTTCCGTTTTCAGACAGATTCAAGAGACAGAAATATTTAGACTGGTATCTTAAACTTACATTGAGCTAGTCTTAAATAAAAGATGAGAGAGCCAAGGCCGAGGACTTCCATGACCAGCTGTGAGTGAAGATCCATTAGTGCAAAAGTGGAAGGTAGCTTATCTGTGTACCTTGTCCTTTCTGGGGGTTTCTCTATATAATTCTACTCACCTGGCCATCTAGAGGACAAAACTGTATTGCTGTAAACCAGACTTCTTTCTGTTCCACAGGACAGAAGTAAATAGACCCTATATACTGGTTGGTAGTAAGATGGAACCAGAAAACTTTTCTTCCTATACAAAATCAATATGTGTCCTTCCTTGAAATAAATTGGTAGTCTGAAAACTTGTACAAGACCCAGCTTTTTACTTTGGTTAAGTTTGTCCTACTTGTTCACCGGGTATGTACCAATGAGAAAAGATGCTCAGCTCTGAATCGGTTTTGAAGTTTCAACAATACAAATGAAAATCTGTTCTCTATCATCAGTATTAGGCACTGAATTCATATGTCTGCAGTAACTGCCAAAAGAATTCTCATTCGAGCTTTGTTGAGATTCTGATGTTTGGTAAATGTCAGTGAAATCAGATAACTACCCCTTCTCTAAATAATATCTGTCCTCTCCCTCTGTCCAGAGGATGAACATATTGCCAGGAAGTTTTAAATAGAATGAGAGGTGGGGAGTGTTGTAACAGCCACATATATTTCAAATTCTTCTTGTTAGATGAGTAGTCATTAGCATAGATTAATTTTGTTCATATGTACACTTTCTACTATTAAATACAATTCCCAGTGTGATATTGTCCCTTTCTCAAAAGACACCAGGTACTTAAGCCCAAAGTTATATGAAAATTTTCTTTTGCTCTCTTTAGAAGGCAAAAATTAATCATTCTGTGGGAACACAGCCAATCTAAGGCTTATTGCAAATGAAAAATAAGACCCAACAAATCACTTTCTTTGGATCAGTGACACTTGTTTGCCCATAGACCTAGTCTGTTATGTGTGTAGATATACACACAGATGATCCTATCATTTATAGAAGGGTGTACAATGCATTAGAAACCATTTTGTAAAAGAGCAGACTCTAAAACCTCTGAAGATGCTTTTAGGAAGCTTCCAGATGCTTGGACAGTCAGCCAAATCTCTGGTCTACAAGATGGAGATATAAAAAAATCAGGTTCTATTTTTAATTTTCTTCTTCAATAGATCTTGCACTTGGCATAAAAAGAGAAAATAATAACTCAAGAAAACTAAAATCAGTCTGAGATAAAAGGCAAAGTTCTGTTCGGTTCGTGGATGTCCAAAATAGCATCCTCTCCCTAGGGGCGGTAAATACAACTGGTGTCTCTCATGAGCTTTCCTACAAAACCAGCACAAAGGTTTGCAAGGGCAGGTCCAAAAAGAAGAGAGTAGTTGATAATCCATTCTCATCTGAATGACTGGGGTATCATTATCAATCTTGCTTTCTTTTTAGCATTGCTAAAAACTTTAAATGTTAGTAAAATAAATTTGTGTGTGTAATTTTAAAGATTTATTCTAGATGAAAGTAAACAGTAACATAGGTTTTGATCCTACATAAGGAACTGAAATGAATGAGTGGACTAAAGGAGGGTGCAGAACTGAGTTCTGACTGCGTAGTGTTCATGTGAATATTCAAACATGTAGTAGTATTTCTATCATACTTGCATCCATTTATTACTCAGTATCATGACATGTTTTCAAATAGATGCTGTATCTGAGTTCACCTCCCTTTTTCTTCCCCCAAAGACCTCCTGCAAAGTTGTTAAGCAATGGAGAGTCATTTTCCTTCAGGAGCGCTCTGTTCCACCAACATTCACTGCTTTCACACAGTAAGAAATACACTTGCCTTCCAGCTTGCACAATTTAAGTCTTATCACGTAGGTAAAGGCAGCCTTCTGGCAGTCAAAACATGCATATCTTACTTTGCATTTTTCATTATACCAGTACCTGTGAATAGTTTCTTCACAGATTTTCAGATTTAATTACTACTGGCTTAGTTTGCTTTAAACGATGAAGTCGTGGGAAAAGAAGAGAGCAACTGAATGTGAATATGAGAAAGAACTGAGTTTTTTTCACTGGTTTTCCCTTAGATTCAGTAGGGCAGCTTTTAGGATGTGATTTTCAAGGAAACCAAATGACTCAGGAGCTCTAGGTCAGCTGGTCTGGGTTAACCTGCAGTACCTGGTGGAGCAGGAGAACGCTGGTGGTGACGGCATGGGCTCTGGAAGCAGATTTAGCGGTTTCATCAATGCATTTCTGCTTTGACATAAAAACCCAACTAGGGCATGAGTTCATAGCTCCAGGGGCAGCACTGAGCTGACACAGCTGCCCTTCTCTCCCAATCCAGCTGAATGCCTGATCCACATTCTCCTGAGCATGCAGGTTAACACTCAGCTTGGCACTGCATGATGAATTTCATTTTTTTACTGTACTCTGAGTCTACAGAGCTTCAGCACTATGTAGGATTTAACACATACAGCAAGGCACTAGAACAAAGGGCCATGCCCAGAAAAGTAATGAACACATGCTGTCATAACATGACAGTTAAAATAACCTCTCTGCCCCTGTGAAACCTTTTATTTCTTCAGCCTCCTCAGCACATATGTTTTGCCAGCTCAAACTCACTCCTGCACTGATAAACACGTATCATCAACTACCCTTTGACAATTTTATGCTAACAGAGTCTATATCCCTGCTGGAAAACATACTGCCATTTCATTTTGTTTAGTAAGTTTAAAGAGGGTTTACTCAGCTGCAAGCAATACCACTGGTTTGTTGCACAGTGCGTTTTACCATCTGACCAGAGGCACAAAACCAGTACATAAAGGGGAAACCCAGGAATTACACTTCTGAATTTTCTTTTCAGATCTTCTCTCTAGAACAAATGTCTTCCAATAGTTCAAGAAGCACTGAGTAAAGAAGTAGCTTTAAGGCAGTATACAGAGAGTGATCAAGACTGATTTTTTTCCACAGAGGACAGTTAGTAGTTCCCTTACAAATGCTATATCATTCACTGAGCAAACCAAGCCCAAAAGAGAAGATGTGCCCCAAGGCTGAGGATCTAGAAGTCTAGAGACCTGGTGGCAGAAATCAGAGCCATGACTCAGGACCCTGGCAAAGCATCAGTTCTTTAGTTTGGGGGAAAATAAAAATACTTACCTGTTACAGAAGTGCCAAAACAATGAGGTGACATTTGGTAATTGAAGCACTTACTTTAAAAGGAACTCAGACCAGAATTCAGAATGAGAGTCAAAATCAGTGCACATTAATGTATGGTTTATCCAAGTCAATCTCATGCTTAGACTGGACACATTTCTACTTGGTAAAATGAAAACAATAGTTCAAAATCTAAACCTGCCCTATCATCCAGCCTTTGCCAGTGCCTTTGGTGTTCAATCCTGAAATGGAATCACAGAATAACAAAATACTTGCACCCAAGAAAAACCTTCAGTCTTCCTCCACCACTGTCAAGTCTCAATGACTTGCTTGTCCTGGAGAGGATCCAAAATGATAAAATTCAGCAAGACTAACCTTTCAGTAGTGCTATTTCAAAGAGTTCATACTACTATTTTTTTTTCCCTGTAGCAGCTCAGTTTACATTTTTCAGCATGAACAAAAGAGTGTAATTCACAGCTCCTTTTTTTTGTTCCCTCATGTCAAAATGCTATCTTACAAGTAGACATTGATTCTGCAGAGTGCACTTATTAAAAAAAAGACTATTTGGATAGAAATAAAGAATTGCTGGAGCCTTGCTCCAGCCGAAGCTTTTGAACCACACCAACAGTCGTGTGCCAAGGCAAAACAAGTTTGCTGTATGCGTGATGCACGCTGCTTTGTTAAAGTACTAAACTTACATATCCCAGCAATCATATGATATTCTCTCTGAACTTTGAGAAAAATGTGGTCGTGTCAAATGAGAGTTCAACCCCAAGGCCCTCTGTGGCTCCAGTTTCCGTTCTAATTTCAGAATAGGAGCTTTATCCTGAAATCTCTATTCATGCACACACAAAAAAAAAAAAAAAGAAAAAAATCAAACTGCATTTTCTTCCCACTTGACCTTTTCATGAATGAGGATCTCAGATAGGCTTTTAATAAATATTAAGAAGTTTTTCAGTCTAACTGTCTTAAAATGCCCGTCTCTGCCACTAAAAGGAATTCAGAGAAAGGATCTTAGGTCCATCACACTCCAGGCATAGATATCTACATACTCCTGCAGGATAACAGATCACCACGGCCAGCTGCATCCTGTAATTGTGTGCAACTGTCAGCTCACAGCAAATGCAAGGCATCATGAGTTCACTGAAACTGGAAGACAAAACAAATTAAATTATTTTTTTATTTGCTCCAGGTTGGGCAGCTTCATGCAGTCTGTAACCAGGGCCAGTTAAAGCACAATAACATGTTATCTGTGAGAGAATATATTTCAGCCAGAAGCTCTAAGACTTTGGGAGGGTTGATCCCTGACCTGCAGGAGGTGCACTTCTACTTTTAAAAGGCTTGACATTTATCTGGATTGGTTGTTTCCAATAAACCTGGCATTTACTCCCCTCACACTTGTTTTAACTATTGCATTAATAATTAGAAATTCATGACAGCTCAATAAAACCCATGTTAAAAGGACATGAGCAGCCCTCAGAATAGTACTGTTACGCTTCAACATGACCATCAGATTATTATTTCTAAATAACAGGCAGAAGAGACAATGTCTTCTCATCCTTGGAAACCAAGCTGTTTTTTTTCTGAGATCTAAAACAACATTAGCCTGAGCCAGATACTGAGCATGGGAAACCTGAAAGTGGATGATTTGCATCAGGCATTGCTATTGCAACCCTAGCACAGGCTCCTAGAAAGAGCATTGTCAGGCAAGTGTCAGTACAGGCCGGTCTGCTTACAGTATAATTGCAACCCAAGCAATATAAATAATAATGAATAAAGCTTGCTGGATGAGTAGACAGAAATACTGTGGTGTATTGTGGGTGGGTGGGATTTTTACGTATTGGTTTTGACTTTTTTTTTGGAGAGGCTGTACTTATACTGAACACATATTCTTAATGGCTTCAGAGCTCCCACTTATCCCATGTCTGAAATTATCCTTCCCCAAAGACGAGGGCAGATATACACCCAGTAATCACTACCAGGCCTTTCACAAATACCTGTGTTAAGGAGCAGCTATCACCACTCTATTTGCACTTTCTATACACCACATGGCAAGTGCACCATCTAGTCACAGCATCGCTCACTGCCACAGCCATGGCCTGCTAACCATGTTTGCACCTTGCAAACACTCAAGCACGCATAATTCGTATTCAAACTACTCCTTTTCTATTACTATTGATTTTATAAAATTTAAGATTTGAAAGCAGCAGGAGACAGGTATTATACACGATCACTTGGATTCACTGGGGCTTTATAGCAAATGTGGTTCTGTAGGAGAAACATGAACATTGGTTGGGCAGAGCTTTGTGGGCAGCCTTAGCTGGAACTTTTTCAATGGAAATTCACTCATTTGCAAACTCAGCACTGCCCACAAGAGACGGAACATATGTAAGTGTTTATTACGTGAATACATCTGAAGACCCATTTAGGCTGATAGTTTAACGCTCAAGCATTTGAACCACAGGCTTTAATAACAGTTTCTCTCCTCTTCATCAAGTTCTTCCAAAGACTGGAGGGAAAAATGATCATCAAGGAATCCTTTTAAGCTACAATTGTTGGTTTTTTTTTTGAAAGAATTACATCATGGTCCTACTCAATGGAACAACACTATTTTTGCCTATCTGTAGGCATTAGCAGGCTACAGAGAGCTCATCAACACCTCAAACATTTAGGTTAGTCTTTGCTGAATAAACACAAGCTACCATCAATCCCTTTCCAGCCTCCTCAGTTCCTATCTCTCTTTAAATTGTAGGCACTCATATATAACAGGATGGCTAATTCTCCATCATCTTGTAGTGGCCACACACACCCTGCTGCCTGTAAGCAACTCGGTAGGTATCACAAATATAACCAGCACATCTTGAGGGGAGCAGAAGAAAAGAAAGCCTAAATTCCTGGCTTCTTCTAGCTATGCCACCTACTTAGACTTCCACCCCTGCCTCAAGCTAGTCACTCCTGCTAGACTGACAAGGACTTTGAGGTTCATTGTTTCCAGGTTAACTGGGTGGCCTTCATTCCTTTTCTGTCTTGGGGCTCTGCGGAGACCATCCCACCACACTGTTTTACTTCACATCCTCAAAGCAAATGCTTGGATTCACCATTCCATCGTCTCTTTAAACTAGGCTATTTCTCCTTTTTATTTTTGTGTGCCTTCACAAAGTAGGGCACATAAAGCCCTTTGCCAAAGTTTTTCCCTGGATTATGGCTGCATTGATTAGAGCGTCATTTTCCATTCCTAAGTGCTCTACCACCACTCTGTTTTTATTCATGCTTAATATACATTGGCATGTAGTTAATTTCAAAGATAGATGGATTTGAGACAATAATATGTATTGTATAAAACAAACTTTTTTACCCTCAGTGTCGTACTTCTGCAAAGGGAATCAGTGGACATGATGACCCTGACTCTACCTACTTCAGAACTGAAGAGAGTTACTGTAAAACCATTTGCATGTCACACTTAATTTTGTAACTTGGCCAATACATTTAACCATCTGTAGTCTTTCTTGTTGGCTTCTCTGGAGAAGAAAGGCTTGAGGCCAGGGGATAGCCTGAAATTTTTGCACCCTTTTTCACTAATCAGTACTTTTTTCATGAAGAACATGACCGTAGGATAGAAAAATGAAAATCTCCAGATAAGATCAATGCAGAATCTGGGTAGTAATGAGGAAAATATCAAAAGGGCTGATATTCAAAAGGAAGACAACACCCCTAGGTAAAGGCAGCAGCTTCACTGAAAGCACTGGACAATTCCAGAGAGTAAACCTGGTAAAGCTGCGGCTTCTCCCTCTCAGCTTCCCCAACCTCACACGTGCTCTATAAAGCACAAACTCAGATCTCCCCTGATGAGCTCATCTGTTAGCAGTATAACAGCCCTGCAGTTGCCTAAAGAAAAAACTGCACATCAGACTTGGTCCCTTTATGGCTTTCTCCCACAACTAAGCCCACACGAGACTTCTCTGGCTTTCATCTCTGGCTTCCAGGCAATCTTTGTTCTCCCTCAGCAAGGAGGCATCACTAACTCTTTCTCAGGCTCAAAATTGCAAGGACTGCTCCAACACTTCCTGAAAACAAGATGCCTTTCATATCTCTCAGCAATTCAGGCTCCCAGCCATCAAATCAGTCAGATCTCCATAGTCCTCGAAGCTCCATTATTTAGGAAGAAAACTAGGCACAGGTGAGAGTTGAGGATTAAATCCCTTAAAAGCTTACACTTGTCCCATGATAAGATGCAGGACTCTTGAAATAATTCCAATAATTTAAACACTGGAAGGTAGAATGGAATAAGTCTAATGAACTTCACATTTATTTAGCCTGATGAAGTATTAACTATTCCTTCTTGGCAATGCTGTAGATGCACAACTCTCAGCATGTTGTGAGATGCCTGCCACCGCTCTGGAAAATAGAGTGATTTTCTAGCCTTGAATTTAGTACAAAAAAAAATTTTAAAAATTAAAATATATTTTTCCCCTTGCAATTTGAACACCTTTGACAGTCAGCAAGACAAAGGCAGGCAAATCAAAATTTCCCCACATGGTGTGGGAAGCATGAGAATGAAGATGAGAGTACTGACAAAGTTGTCGCACATGGCCTTTTGAGTTGAAAGAAAACGCACAAGTGAAATAGCAGAGGCTAGGAATATGCTAGAGTACCAAAATCTTTTCACTTACTTACCTGGATTTGTATAAAATATTTTTTTGGTTTTCCTTTCCTTATTCTTAATTTCCTCTCAGTGACTTTCCAATTAAGCTATCTTCATTCATTTGGTTTTATTTATAAAGTGTATACTCCCTGTGTGTGGTCTATCAAAAGCTTTGTGTAAGTTAGAAGAATGGGTAAATTTCACATGCTACAGGTAACCCACCAAAATCCAGCATTACTTATGAATGTGTAGACATACATATGTTCATGTTTGGTGGCAGAAGATCCAACCTGGGTGTTCTTATTGCAGTAACCTTTCAAGAAGTATCATTAACCTCATGGTCTATAGGTGTCAGGCCTCTACTCTTCAGTTCAATTTCAAAGGAGACTGGTAATTCTTTTGGTGAAACACTGCTGACTTACTTTACTGATGGCAGATGTGATTTTGGTTTTGCTGCAGCTCACCAGGTCATGAGCAGTAGTTACCTATAGACAAAGAACCATGGGCACGTTCTTGTTCTCCCTTTTTGCCCTTTTCCCATGACCAGTTACTGGGGATAGTTTGCAAACTTGCCGATGCAAAATGCAAAGGGGACAATTCGAAGAGATTCAAATGGTTCTGTGTTCAAATACTGCCATCAAGTGGATATATATATATAGCAGAAGGCTGCAATTAATAGCAAGTTATAATTTGGAGAGTGGATAAAGAGGAAGACTAAAACAGTATTTTTGCTCCATTTCATGTGGCAAAACTTTATAAAACCATTTTTGGTCTATTCAGAACTTCTAGTTAAGCCTGATTTAATCCCTCTTTTTTGTATTATATCACTTTAATATTTTCAGCATTTTTAAAGTTGCTCAGACCTGCCTTTGAGAAATCATGAATGTAAGGATGTTGCTCTGTGTCTACAAAATTTGTGTAGATTGCTAAAGGTAAGGACTACACTCTGCTTTGTGTTCTCATGAACTTGTCTAAGACCCTGACTCGGATATGAGCTTCAGCAAAAGCCCTCCATCTCAAGAATCTACAGGGGAGTGAGATGGAAAGAAAGAAAAATCTTTTTGAGCTTTAGAGCTAATGAACAAAAATAATTAATTAAATAGTTCTCTTCAAATCCCAGAGCAACAGTTCAGATTGTATTCGAGACTGAAATACTCCTCTTTATATAAAGTCTTCCCTTAATAAATTTAGGAAGTAACATCAAAATATTACTTGATGTTGTTAGAATACATTTTCTGGGTTGATCTAATATAATGGCCACAGAGATGCAGCAAAGCTGGCCCGTGTTTGCGGGCCTCAAGTGCTGGCTCCAATACGGGTTGAGCAGCCACAAAAGTCTCCTTTCAAGACTCTCCCTTCACTTAAGCCAGGCAGAACTGGATATTTTCCTAAGCTGCGTGACATCCAGGAATACAAGATTTGTCCATGGCTCATTCACAAGAAATGCACAGTAAACGAGATGTGTTCTGGAAAATCAACAGTGTACGCATAGTACGTGTGCAATAATTTAGTGTGCTCTGGATGTATATGCACGTAGCTCTGCCAGGAAAGTAATGGATAAAAAAAAAAAAAACAAAACAAAAAACACAAACCTAAGAGTCCTATATCTGTAGTAAATTGTTTTCCCCTGAAGGTTGTGATGGTAAATTAATTTTGCCAAGACACAGGCAAATTTGAGAACTTGGAGAGGGAGGTACATAGTTATGAAAAGTATTGCAATTGGGCAGTGCAATCTGAACCATTGTCTTCAGTGATGGGTTGTATATACTCCTACAGCCAGGGTCTTAACACTGCTTCACCCTCAAAAGCTGAAGGTCTGTTTTAAGGAATATCATGGTCCATCTGAAACTAAGTATTTCTTTGAAAACAGAACGTGGGCTGTCAACTAGAAGAGCAGCTTAACTGGGCTGTTGTGGATATATCAACAGCTGATGGTTTAGCATTTGCAAATAGAATTCTCACTAACCAAAAATCAATGCACACATTATTGGTTTACAGACAGGTATGAAGTATGGCAGTAAAAAGAAAAGCCATGCACATATTCTCTACTCAGTCCAGAATTTGGTAATTACTGCTTCATATGTTCCACGTTTACAGCATCCAGACCTGTCCCCCACCACCGCCACGAAAGAAAACTCAACCAACCAAGAAAAAGAAACCTCAGAAAAATTTCCATACCCTGTCTCTACAACCCGATCTTTGTGGAACATCTGTGGGTCCGTTCTTGTTAGTGTAGCAGGAACAGAGGTTAAGATGGCTCAAAGAGAGATGGTTAAAATAAAAATACCTTTTAATATATTCTCCTATAGCTTGGGGACAAGAGGGAACTCCTGTTCTAAACTATCTCACTGTCTCTAGCCATCCCTCAGCTTAGTTGTCCTTATTTTTCACAGGCAGTAAGACTGAAATGGGGTTTGAGATTTACAGACATCATTTCTTGACTAAGGGAAAGCATTCAGAAATCAAAAAGTTGAGATATGGCAACATAGGTTGGTACCTCTAGCGATGGGTATCATAGATGTGTTATTCTTTGTCCATTCATAAAAACAAAAGTAAAATAAACATAAAGTGGTATCAATGTCTCCTCTTTGCTTTTATGCCAGTGTTTCTGCACAATGTTTGTTTTAAACTTCTTGATTTGGAGACCTGTTGCAGACCATTGCTTCAAACACTAGCTTTCTAAAACTCAAATCATTCTATCATCCCAGCTCTCTGTCATTTACTTGGTGATGAGGCTTTCACAAAATCACAGAATCATTACAGTTGGAAAAGACCTCCAGGATCATCAAGTCCAATCATCTACCTGACATTATCATGACCACTAGACTACGTCCTGAAGTGCCACATCTACACATTTTTTTAACACCTCCAGGGATGGTGACTTCACCATCTCCCTGGGCAGCCTGTTCCAATGCCTCTCCACTCTTTCTGTATAGAAATTTTTCCTAATGTCCAATCTAAACTTTCCCTGGTGCAACCTAAGCGCATTTCCTCTCATTCTATCACTAGTTACTTGTGAGAAGAAACCAATACTCACCTCACTACAACCTCCCTTCAGGGAGCTGTGGAGAGCAATAAGGTCTCCCCTTACCCTCCTCCAGACTAAACAATCTCAGTTCCCTCAGTCACTCCTCATCGGACATGTTCTCCAGACCCCTCACCAACTTTGGAGCTATTCCTTACGCTAACAGCACATACACAAGAAACTTTCAAACATCTTTAACTCTTTCGTGGAACAGAGAAGCTAAAGAAAACTACTACTTTTTCCAGTCTTTCAGGTTTAATGTAACACTTTTTCCGTTTGGAGAGCATAGCAGGACAATAGCAGCCTTCTAGACAATTTTCACTGACACCACCAATGATAGCAAGGATACTGAGAGGTGAAATCGTTTTTTTTTTCCAATGTTGAGCTAATGGCTTTTTATTCAAAGAGGCTCTCCTGTCCACATATGAAGAAATACACTGTGATGGAGGAGCTGATAACTAGGTCACTATAGCAAAAAATCATGTGACGGTTTATAAATACAAATTTTAGTTACTTGGATGTTTTTTATTTTAAACAAAAGCTTTGTTACTCAAAGCCTTGTTCTGGCTTGCAGCAGAGCAAGCCCTAAGGGCTGAGGGAGCCTCTGCTCAGAGGGGAAAGGTGCACAGCTGGGTCTGGAATTTAATCACTGATTCCTAGCCAATATCTGCAACCGGTTTTCAACCAAAGATGCAAGTTACCCAATGGAGTTATTAAATGTTTCTGATTATCTCCAAATTGAGCCAAAATGTATAATACCGAATTGCATGTTTAAAATATTTTTGAAAGAAATGTGTAAACACCCATGGCTCACGTTTCATGGCTTCAAATACAATGCTGCTTACCTGGTTTTATCTTCATCTGGATTTCCAAGTCAGTCCTCTACACTAAGAGTAGTTGAAAAGTTACTCTGTTAGATGAATATTTCTTGTCTCATCAAGAGTCTTGAGAGGGAGCATCTGTTTCCTTTAAAATTTGGACTTGGGTTTCCTTGTCCTTTTTTTT
>VWZK01020960.1:56358-118988 GCA_013396935.1 Baryphthengus martii | reverse complement strand
TTTTTTAGGGAGCAGACAGCATCAGGCTACCCAGCAAGGAAGCAAAACTGTGAGACCCAGAAGGGTCATGCCCCAGGATGGGACATGCCCTCACTAACATCACAGTCTCACAGAAGCCGAACACATTGCCAGAGCTGGTGCAGGTAATGTGGTCCATCGACTCTCCCACACCCAGCAAGAGATGAACCAGGTCCAGCATCCATCCATGGGTTCCAGTCAGCAGCAAAAGGAGACAAGGCCAGGGGCAGGGCTGGAGCACAGGTCCAAAGGATCCATCCATCAGATGGGCGACCTACAGTACAGGTCTGAGGTCCATCCAGCAGGCAGAGGTGGGACTAGCACTTCTACAGCATAGCTTGAATTAGAACTAATAGCCCCAAGCTGACCTGAAACGGGCCTGTGGGCAGGGTATTGCTGAAGGCCCCAGGTGAGGCTCCTCAGGGACATTAAAACCTATTAATGCCATTGGATTGCCAATGATTTTGTGGCTTTCATAAGCCTTTGCCTGTTTGCCAGTGGCGCTTTTGATTCTTGAAAATCTTCTGCTCTCCTTGAAATACGACAGAGAAAAAGCAGGAACAAAGAATGAAAAGCAGCTGTCCTTTCAGGTGACATGTTAGCATTTCATTTCTCCCCATGACACAGGCATGAAGGATACTTCTCTCAGCAGAGTTCTTTGAGGAATATTTATAGAAAAGTAAGAATCAGATCCTTTATATCTCTACTAGGTCTCTAAACAGAAAGCATGTCCAAAGACATTGAACACCTTTCTAACATTTAAAAATAGATAAATAGAAGAATTTATGGAGGCAGCACTGCAAGTGACAGAGACCTTTAACCTGAAATTAATATCACAAAAACCTATAAGATTCTGTAGAAGAGGTAATCTATCTTATAAGTATGTAAAAATAGTAAAACTGTCAGGATAGGTGAGAGATCAGTGTGAATTTGCTCCTGCTGATTGCAATCTCTGAAGTCTTTATCACACATAGCAAAATAATTAAGCAAGGACACTTGTTGCAGACTTACAAATGAATAAATAAACCAGTATAGCCCTTAATTGCTGTTTATTTAAAAAAAAAACATTGCTGAGCAATTTACAGGTACCGTATTTGCCAAAGAAACTATGCACAAGACAGGAAAGCTGCAATACTGTTCCGTGGTAAATTACTTTTTATTTTACAAAAATTAGCTGCCATGAAAAGAAATCAAATTAACATTCTCTGGTTTTGTTTTTTTTTTTTTTACCTTTTATTTCAGGGAATGAAGAAATCCTTAGCAATACAGATAAATTATGTTTCTTCATTATCACTCAGCACAAGCTACAGCAAATGTACCCACAAATATTGAGGCCCAACCACAGGCAGTAAATTTAATACATATTGCTATGAAAAGTTGCAAGTTGCTGCTTGGCTTTGAAGGGCCTAGATAGCAGTGTAGTTCTTAGAGTAATTAGTCAATTTGATCTTCTCTGGGAAGATAATATTAACTGAGAGATTTTCCCCATTGTTAGATTTCAGAAAAAAGTTCTTTTTCTTGCGTAGGAGGTGACTATATTTGGCATTAGCAAGCCACATTTCACATTTTGAAAAAAACACAATCCCAGTTGTACCCAAGACAACAAGACATGTAAGCAAGCCCAATACAACAAAACAGATCACCTGGCTTCTACTCAGCAAGGGATCTGCATTTTGGATTGTTTCTTTCATTGTTATTTTGAGGATTTCTTGCTGTTGATGCACTGATCGGTGATGAGCTTTTGAGGGTGGCTTGTAATTCTGCATACGCTTTGTCTCCATACTCACCGCAGAAAGATTTGTGTTTTTACTGGGATGTTTGCAGGTCACACCAACAAATTCTGGTTTGCAGATGCATTCGAATCCTCCTCGGTGATGTTCCCTGCATGTCCCTCCATTCTCACATGGGTCACTTGCACAGAATATGACACGGTTGCTGCAGAGCTTTCCTGTATAGCCACGGGGACAAAAACAACTGAAATCCACACCAATGTCTGTACAAGTTCCTCCATTTTCACATGGATTGGATTCACAGTCATCTCTATCTATTTCACAGAAGTTGCCACCAAAACCAGAAGGGCACAAACAGTAAGCATGGGGTGCAAAACCATTGTCATCAATGCATGTTCCTCCATTCTGGCAGGGAGAGCTAGAACAGATAACAAAAACATAGAATTGAATTAAAATTAGAAGAAAGAAGATACTAGGAAACATTTTATGTAATATAAGAAGCTGGTTTTCTTTTGAAGAGCCAATTCCAAATGCAAATCCACTGAAGTCAGTGAAGTTGAATCAAGAATGAGTTTGTTCAACAGTTCTGTCAATCCAGATTATAGTATCTTCTGCCAACCTTTTGGGCAGGATTAGTGCATCAGTACACAAATTCAGCTCAAAGTCCTGTGAAGGGATTTTAAATTATTTCAAACCTTTATTCAAATTAAGCTTTCCAGCATCTTCATATGCTTACAGCTATTTAGCTGAGCAACTACTGAGACAAGAGTGAACAAAGACATTTAACAGCATGGCTTTCTTTTCCACCTGATTATTCATAAGATAATCTATGTACTGTATTGGCAAAGCAAAACACTCTCCCATAGTAGCTACATGTAAAGCTTACTGGTTTTATTCTGCCTCTCCAGAGCTCCATGACACAAAAAATCTAGAAGCAAACAAATACTTTCTTGCAAACTGCTGTTCAGCAAAGAATTTTGATAAATGTAATAAAAAAAAAACTATAAATGGGATCATTTCAGCCTTGGCAAAGACATCTGTGATATGAGGACAGGACCATAGGAAACCAAGTATTTCTGCAAAGCCTTTAAGAAAGTAATAATTAACACCTGCTACTATGTTTTAAGTGACATAAATTCACTAAGACACCTTTTTTTTTATATACCTTTGCAATGTAACTGTGCCATACTGAGTGTAAGGCCAAAAGATAGAGCCAGCCATTGACAGAAAGGCACAAATGTGCCAATTCAGCAGAGCTATGCAATGTGGACTTGGTCCTTTAGCCGGCCCTGTTGGCAGAAAAGGGAGCTTGGGTCACAAGTTTAAAAATAAATCTCAAAACCCACTTTCATGGCAGTTCATCACATATGAATAAAGCTTTTAAAATTTACCTTCTAAAAATGAGTAACACTTTACAATGTCTCTCTGACAACAACAGTTTTCCTAATAAGGTTGAGCTTCTCAAATGTCCAGCCATTGCTCTGCAAGTAGGTATGACAGAGACTACTCCAACCACCTCTGGCTTTACCAGAGACTGAAACACTTGATGGATGCCCATCAGGAGAGCCTGAATATTACGGTAGAGCAATCATCTGCCTGTTTTTTGCTGCTTCCACATAAACTGCTCTATCCTCTTGTATTGTTCTTCACTGTAGATGTTGGCTTGAAAAACACTACTGAAAGAACAAATTGGAAGTCTGGAAGCAGTATTAGGAAAGTGAAAGGTGTGGGTGTCCCTGGAGTTTGTTGTTGGTGATAACCTGAGGTGCACTCTCTGGTGGATGGTGAAGCAGCAGACACAGGGTGCTAACGCTGAGAACAGCTTTTTGAACTAAAATCAAGTTTGCAGAGCCTGCTGCTCATTTTCCTGAAAAAAAAGATGACAACTTCCTAGAGAAAAAGAATTGCTGTTCCAAATACATTGTTTCTTTAAGAAAAACTGTTCATGATTTCCAGACTAGCTCATGAGTACTCAGTTTGAACACAGAGTACCATCACAAAAATGTAGTTTCAGCAGTTTAAAACCATGAAGATTTTAAGAACGTCCTATGAACTAATCTGTGTTATTTTGTGGATGCTGTGCCTCACTTGTTCTTTGGGATAATTAATATATGTCCACACTGAATTACTGAAATATTTGCTCTACAGGTGAAAAGTGAAGAAAGCAAGCTATTCACATCCCCTATGTTAGGAAAGTACATTGGATGTCATTCAAGGTACTTGCAAGGAACCTAAATTTCCTCACTGACAATGAAGAGAAATAGGCAAATCAGAGCTACTGTTCTTATTACTGTATATGGTTTGTACATACAATTATCTCCCACTACAGGTGAGAACACAGGATGGGAGGTTACTTCAAGTTTGTTTACTAAAATCATGGGAAATCATAAATTCACCACAATAAAATGTGTGAATCATCACTTTCAGTACTCAAATGATGTACACAAACTCATGGCAACAAACTGTAAATCTTTACAACATGAACAGAACAGATTCGCAAAGTTTGATAAAAATATCAGCACCTAGCAGAAGCATTATATACTTTAGCACAGAGATACTTCCACATAGAAAATAATTCTAAATAATAGCCAGTAGGAGTGTAGATTTTAAATTAGATGTCAGAAATCAATATTTACCCATTAATAATGCAGGGTCCTTTTTTGAGATGGCAATTTTTTCCTGTAAATCCCTGGGCACACAGACAAATATATCCTCCATCACCAGTCTCTATGCACGTTGAGTTATTGGCGCAGGGCTTTGCAGAACATGGGTGAATATCTATTCCAAAAACAGAGCTCAATTAATCTAATGAGAAAGAGTCAGCAAAAAGTGTATAATACTTCAAATAGTATATAGTTTCAATGGTCCTTCATCCTGCATTTTATAAATTCTATTTCTTCCTCCCTTTGTTAAAATGGAGTTCAAATTGTTCAACTTCCAGCTTGTTTCTCTCTTCCTACCTCCCACTTGTAAAATATGCTGGAATTTTTCCAGTCTAAAAATAAGTAATATTATCAATAAAATATTAGTGGGGAAGAAAGAACTATGCAGTCTAGTCATGCTTTCACACCCTTGGCTTCTCCATTAGCAGAATTCTGATGAAGCAATCAGGACCTGGGAATTCTCTTTGCTCCCTGCCCAGAGCCTATCATTATGTGCTTATGAATGAACATTTCATAATAACAGAAATCAGCAAGTCACAAAAATTTCATAAAATTTCATTTTTTGGCTGGGCTGCATCCAGCCCTCACAGAATTGTACCAGAAGGGAGAACTCTATGACGTCTGGACCCAAAGTCACATGTTTTCTTCACAATTTTCCTGCTGAGCCACTTTCCACTCAAATAATTAGTGATTTTAAAAAATAATTACAAATAAACAAACAAGCTCATATTTTAGCCAGTTAATGGAGCAGCTGCAGAGAAGCGCTGACTGCCTTGCATACACATGTGCACACATACACTTTGTAAAAAGATTAAAAGGGATTTGGGTGTTCATATTTTACTTCCCACAACATAACATGCAAGTTACATGATTTCACCAGGCATTGCAAAATTTTAACCATGACAAAACATTCCAATACCCTTACCTTCCAAATACAATCTCCTGTGCTTAAGAGGCTCTGTTTTCTAACGCATTAGCCTATTCTCATTGCAAGAAAACCACTTTGCATGCACTTGGCATGTAAGCTCCAATTTTCTCAAGGATCAAAATAGCCTTGAATGCTTTTTAGAGCAGTGTTGTTTGCCACCAAGTTTCACAGGCTTTAAAGGCAGGTAATAAAGCATGAACTCTGATGAAAGAACAAGGAAAGTCTCAGAAACATATATGGGCAGGTATGTGTGTAAAGTTGTACACATACACATACATTACTATTGGTAATTTGTGCCAAGGATTTAATTTTAAAGTACAACTTGAAAGCTTGTAAGAACCTATCCTTTTAAGACATAAATACATAAATAGCCCATTCTCTCTATTTTGTCTACTTTATCTCTCAAAAGACCAATAGCCAAGTGATTTACTTGCTTCAAGTGATAACTGAGTCTGAGATGAGAAATTGAAAACAGGCCAGTACATCTATACATGTATTATGAATGGCCACAATCAGATTATCAATAAATAATATTTGGGTAAAACTAAGTTGTCATGCTGCAGTACAGGAAATCACTGAGTGCTTTTACAAGGAAGGCACACTCAGTAGCAGTCTATGTCACAGCAGAATTTCTAGACCCTGTCTCATGCATGCCTAGCACAGGCATCAGAGGTTCTACCAGCACTCTTTTTGGTGACAGGTTATCAACATATGCCCTTGGCAAACCAGTCAAGTGACATGTAGCACGGTATCCTCCGAGCTCACACCACATGTTGCCTTTTTAGACAAACTGAGGCTGAGATTCAAGTGGGAAGTCAGGGACATGTTAACATGACCATGCAGGCACAGCCAGAGATGATAAGATGGCAGAGGTGACTTTAGCAAGGGGGATCCTATGCTCTGACAGGGCTGTCATGTTTTTATAGGAAATAAATTGACTAAACTGGTTTTCCCTTTGTTATGTTCAGTGTTTGATAAGACACCCGTTCCTGTACTTTGTAGTGTATGTCGGAGAGCTGCAGAGGGAAACCCTGTGCTGTGCAACCTGGTTCCATGTGTATTATACCCAATTTCAAGGTTGTGTTTCCAGAGGATGAGAAGATGCCATGGCGTTCAGTTTGGCAGGCTGGTGCACTCCTTTGTAAATAGGTTAACCAGCAGCGGTAGCACTAACACCAGCTCATAGATTTCTTCCTTTAAGTAAGTGCCAAGTCTGCAATAATAGGCACAAATGATACCAGTGATCCCAGACTACGTGTTTCCAGTGAATCACATCCAACCTATAATCTGCATGCCTGTAAACTACTGGAAAGTCATTTTTGATCTCAACTGAGGACCAGGCTGCCCATAGTAAAAACAACAGCTGTACAGTAAGAGGTATTAGAAAGACATTCTATGATCTAAAACTACTCCAGAAAGGAGTTTCCATGATCCAAGACAAGGAGAATAATGTTTCTAGAAAACAGAAAAATAGATATTGCCACCAGTACAACTCATCCTTTTTTTTCCCTCCCATGCTTAGCAGCGAATAAGCTTCTGAGACTATATTTTACAAATATTTCAGGTGTTTACAGTAGTGAGCAAGTGAACTTTAGACCCTCACACAGTTTTCTGATCCTGATTTTGCCATCCTTGTGAGCTGGCATTTGCCCACATCTGGTAACACTATAACACTGGCACTGGTAACATTATAACACTGGTAATATTATAATTTCTGGCATATCCAATACTGGAAATTCTCTGGCAAATATCACACTTTCTATAGCAGCAAAAAGGAAGAATTTCAAGTGAATGCCAAAACTGCAGTACTCACGACCCTTCAGCAATTTCCATTCAATAGAAATGTAGCTTTCTAACATGCTTTACCTCATTACACACCTGAAGCTAAAAACTATCTCCAGCAGCTAAAAAGCGGCACTCTGTGTCATGTGCATGTGAAAAACGTAACAACTGTGGCCTGCTCTCATCAGAGACAAACATTTTGTATTAAAACAGCAATACAGGGAGTCTGGTCTTTATGGTAAGAAATTGATGGGTTTGTACTCCCATATTTAAGAGATGGTTATGTATACGTGTCAGTGATCCTCAAAAGAGCAGGAAGCATCAAGAGCCTTCCTTCTTCCTAACCTAACCAAGTTTCACTTAGTGATACTTGTTCATGAATTATAATAGTCTGTAATGACTTTATTCAGCCAGGATACCAACACCAACTTTTGGGCAGAGAATGATGAGATCAGTGGCTGTGCAATTAACCCATTTGAGGTTTCACTGCTTTATTGGGTCAGGATAACCATTTGTAGCGACCTTTTCTTGATCTCTTGTGGCAAACCAATGCATTTAGAGTAGGTAAATCCACTGAGATAAAGGATTTTCAACATCACATATCTCCGCAGATCAAAAGATCGTTATTTCTTTTTGGCTGAATATTCTTGGCAGATCTTCATGGGGATCTAGCTTCAAATTGGCACAGAAGACTCTAAGAGGACTCCTCACTAATTGTAATGAGAAACTAGATAGCTGTCTCAGGTACAAACACATCTGTGAGAGGTGTCCAGAAGAACATCTCTGAGAGCTTATAGTCACATCTGCATCACTGCTGCTGCAGTTCCTGCAGACATACCAGGACTAGCTTTAAACTAAGGAGTCTGTCTATGCTTCTGTGTCTAGCTGGTGAGCATGGGCTGCAACACCTGATAAGCAGCTAGAAGAGTACTTGAGTACCTTGCACCAAGCTCTGTGCCACCAAGCTTCTAAAGTCTTTTAGCCACTTTGAAAATTTTATCCAGTTCAAACTGCGTCATCATTTATTACCGTTTTGTGTATGCATGGGCAGAATACAGGTATGCTCTGTAAATTATAAACTGTCTAACAACAACAGCCTGAAAGACATGAAAGGAGAATGAGGTCCTGGACACCTGTCCTCTTCCTGCTGCAGCTACATGGGCTGAATGGGGGCGTGCTCCTGGATGCTCATACCCTTTCAGCCCCCTTGGATCTCTTTAACTGGACATTTGCCTGTGTCAGTCAAAATAAACCAGCTCAGCAAAGGTCAATTCTTCAGCTTGCTTACACTAAGCTGGCTCATTCTGACTGGCAAGGGATGAGAGACTGCACACAAGAGACAGGCTTACCCCTCAGACCTGAGAAGGAAGTGGCAGCCTGCTCAGGCAGACCTTTTTCTCAGTTATGTTAATGCTACTCCACTGAATCACCAATGGGTTAAATAAAGGAAGAAATAAGCACAATGCTTTCATTTTCAAGAAGTATTAAGAAAGTAGCGCATATATGTATATATATAATGTGTTAGGTAAATATTCCAAATTATTTAATATATACAAGACGACTTGTATTTTTATAGAAAGGGCTTATATGACAACAAGGGAGCAGTTATTTATTTGCCTTGTCTGGGATAATAAAGGTTTAAAATAGAGTAGTGAGTTTACTCTTTGCTCACACGTATGTACAGTTACAAATGATACTCCATGTTTCTGTCTAAATTATCATAAAAGTTCCGGGTTTATGTACTGCCCAGGATTCCCTTATGATCTGGCGCTAACATTCAATCTTACAAAATTAGCTATCCAGAAGGACTTTTGCGTGTCTCCAGCACCAGATGGGGCTGTTTTACCTCACTTGCTCAAGGAAGTGAGGAAAGGATGTGCAAACCTATGTCACAGAGGCTGCCAACCCAGCCCTCCTCGCAGATGCACTGCCAGGGCTTGGCACAGCTGCCGTGCAAACACCCGGGGAACGGAACACACTGATCACAAAGAGCACCCTGCCAACCAGGTTGACACCTGAAAGAGACAAAAGACAAGATAGAGGCATAGTTTATTTTTAATAAGGACAATCACAAGGATGTTACCCTTTTTGAGGCACAATAAATAAACCATTGGCTACAAAACTGGACTAGGCAGCACATTTGAACAATAAGATACCAGCAATGCTTCTGGGATACTAGAAGCAGTTTGTGAAGGAAATAATTTCACTCGGTGGGAAAAATAAATACACAAATGCTAATCAATGTAAACACTTTTCTTACCATTAAAAAAATAGATTAAAAAGGCGCCTAGCTGTCTATGCTATATGATTCTGGTTACTGTAGCCTAGAGTGATGTTTCCTTACAGTTCCACATTTTCAGAGTACAAATCATTTCAGCTCCTATTTTACCATGACTATCAGTATTGAAGCTGTCCATTCCTGTGCTAATAGCCTTGTGTGACAGATCTTTTTACCTGCATTCACTGGGAAATTCACAAAATCCATTCTCTGGATGGCAGCCAGTCGTACAATTCACGCCTGGAAGAATAGATTTATAGTATCAAACCAGAAAAATCAGCATTCAGCAAAAAAATCATATCATGTCCTACACACTGATCCTATTGCTTATGTTTTAAAAGAATCCAGACTGCATAGTGTTCTCATTCTTTTCTTCAAACATGTTTTTGCAACACAAAATTTTAAGTGAACTTAATCTGAAACACGTTAAGAGTGTTCCTATAGGATAAGTGAAATGGTATAATGAATTAGCTGCAGAAGAATGCACAATGTGTGCAGTATCACCACATACCACTTTAAAAGGGAAACTTCAGAACCGTTGTCATTTCACAATATGCCACTCCAAAAGCATTTCTTTCAGAACTACTTGGAAGGCAAAACTACCTTTAGTCAGAAAAGAAATTCCATTTAAAACAACTTACAGTAAAAGTGTTGAATTCATTTCAACCCTACGTCGGATAAAAAAAAAAAATCAAAAAAAAATCACCATTTTGATGAACTCATGCATGGACAGCATAACTTAAGGAGCAGAGGTCTCAGTCAGAGAATTTTTGTTTGTTTCAAGCATTTGCAGTAAGCAGTCAATGTTGCTCTGAATCACCACCAGGAGCCACAGGCACCCCACGCAAACGGCACGAGCAGTGCCCTCAGTCGGACGCAAAGGCGAAGCTTCCTGAAGACGATCGGCACCTTCGGCCGGAGCCAGCGCCGGGCAAGGCTCTGCCCTCGGGGGACCGCGGAAGGGCTCCCGCCGCCGTTTTGTCGCCCGGCCCCGGCAAANGTTGCGTTAAAAACGCCTCTTCCCTCGTTAAAACTTACTCTGGCTGTCTACAAAGAGCTAGTTTGATGCTCGTCTTCAGAAATCTGAAGACTTCTTAGTCATTCACAACAGAGCTCCAACTTTTTCAGGAAAGACCCCAACAAAGATGCGGCTAAAGAGTTTTTAAAAAAAAAAAACAAACAACCAAAAAAACCCAACAAACAATAACACTAAAACAACCCAAACACTACCTTTAGCGGTCTGTAATACACAGAACAGATTGAGAAGAAACTACTTCCACCACAAGGCAATTTAAATTCTGCATTTTATTCCGTGTCTGTTCCTTCCTCTCTTCTATTACTCTATGCTTCTTTTGAACTGTCCCTTATCCAGACCTCATTTACCACTTCGCATTTCTGAGAAGTAACTACATCTCCCTATAATATGTTACAAAAACTATACAACCATCTAAAACTACACTGGGCTAATTCAAGATTACCTGGCTGAAAATATTCACACTGGAAAGCACACATTAGTTTCAGATAGATTATTTACTGGTACTTGAAGACAATTCTGTCGCTTAGGTTGAAAAAGTTTGCTTCTACTAATGCCAATGCTAAGTTTTAGTTTTAATCAAGTAGCAAAAAAGAAGAAAAGCAGAGAATGAGACAACACTTGGGAGTAAAGTGTGAGAAGCAGACTTCAGAGCTGTCCAAAAATTTTGGTATCTGACTCTATGTCAGTTCAGTGAGGAAAATAAATAAATAAATGCTAATCAACATAAAGACTTTTCTTCCAGCATTTGGTACCTGGCTCTATAGGCACAGATTGTCTTCATGACTTTTCTGCTTGTCTTGCTTTCCTTTCACTGCTGAAACTTTACTCAAGCCATTTTTTGACCAAAAGATAACCTAGGTAGTTAAAAAGCTTACAAATGTTCTGTGATTTCAGTGATAATCCTACAGTAGCTTGACCAACTTGTCAAAGGAAGGCTTTAATGTTTTTGTTTTGTCCTAGGAATTTCTCTTCAGATCTTAAGAGTAGAGAGTTTGCAGAATTCATAGGTTTAATCTGTACACTCATCACTGTTGAATTATCTATTCTAATTTGCATTGTAAATATGTACTCTGACATATGATGACACATTTCTTTCATTTTCTGTTAACTACTGAATATCAGCTGTACTATCCAAAACAGATATCTTATGAAAAAAAACCATAGGAAAATCTTTTTCTCACAATTCTATGTATTATATGTTATAGTCACTATTGCAGACTTCAATTTTTGTACTTTCTTTCTCTTGCTTGTTTTTCAGGCATTTCAAATCTTTTTTTTTTTTCATACATATGCTGCTAGGCAAAAATAATTTTTTTAGAACAACTCTGCTTTTTACGCTACTGTGTCTCAGGGGTGCCTCTTGGATTGTTGAAATTAGGACAAATCTCAATTTTCTGATTTCTTCTACTTACTTCCTGTAAACAAACCCTGTTAATTTTATTTCCAAGAGGTCAGAATCCTTTCTGTTAGAGTGGAGACTATCTAACATAACCAGAATCTGTTGGAACAGAATCTGCTGAGATACTAATCCAAAAATTATTTCAAACAGAAACCCCAGTGTTCTGTAAATCCAGACTAATTCTCTTCTCTACTCTCACCTGAGCAAACCAAACTGCAAAGCATTTTTACTTACTTTATTTGCTGTCAAATCCACTCTGATCCAGATATCCATAGTCTTCAAAATAGTCCTTGAAAATTACAGTAACTATGTTATGGCAGATCCTAGTGATTTCTTCCGAAAATAACTTTTGTTTTTTTTCCTATTATTGGCCTTGTATGAGATCATCCAAGGTGTCAATGATTGTACTCATTTCACCTAAAAATACTTGAGTGGTGAGTATAAACTGAGGAGTGCTGGTCTAGTGAGCCCCCAACAGTCTGCCATTCTTGGGAAACAGTTTCATGCAAACCTTGTGAGATTTACTTTCAAATTTGTTACAGGGATCAGGGGCATCAGGTCATCAAAGACACTGACTGCAACAACTGAATCCAGAAAAAAGTCTTCAAGGATCCTTGTCCAGAAATGGGGATGTTATTTCTTTTGTCCCAAGAAAACGGCACACAACTGCATTCTTAGACAGGAACAGTGAATATTTTCAAGGACTGAACTACCAGAAAAAGCAGGCTGAGACTGAGAATTTAACGCTAAGTAAGAACTTCCTTTTGTACACTGAACATAGAGTTCTTCAACCTTCTGATCAGTAGCATGCAAGCAACTTTGCAAAGTTTGAAAATCCAGAAGCAGCAAGGAATCCTTAAAGTTCTGTCCTGACTAGGAGTACTTGTACCCCCAATACCTGTTTGCCTACTAATGTAATGCCTTTTGGCTGCACGGAAGTTCAAGTGAATTGTTATTTCAATGTTGCAAGAATCTGGAGATGGAGAATCTGCATCAGTGACAAGAAACACAAAGCAATTCATCAATATAACAGCTTCTAAATGTCCCTGCAGATTCCTGGTAACTAAAATCCGAGGCTAACAGCAGAGTCACATAGAAATCATGTATGAGACCTCACATGAGAGAGAGAAGCAATCGTGATTAATTTGTGCTACCCTTATACATATTGCAAAGAGAAAGAAAACAAAATATCAATTACAGGGCAGTGCAATCTCTCTGGGAAAGTGGCAATACCTTGAGCGAATCAGAATCGAACATTATCAGTGGCGAGGTTTATCCTTTATCCGTTAGAGGGATCTCATCAGCCATGTGATATACACAGGCACAAAATTCTGGGATCTGCTAGCTGAGTTTAAAAGTTTATACTCCATCCTGTACTCTGTGAGTGGCATTGTCCCTTAGAAAAAAGCTCATCAGATGCAGCTGGAGCCTTAAGGAGCTATTTTATGCTGTCTCATCCTCACGTATGACTGGACAAGATGGGCTGAAACATCCTACAAGCTTGTTGGGGTTGAGCAGAGCATCCTCTTGTTTTCTCCTAGCCTCCTTGCCTTGTCCTAGCTTCACAATTACATTTCTCACTCCATGCCAGGTTTACTTCTGTTAGCACTGGTTCTTCAGCTAGCTGATTATGTGCACTGTGCTGGCAGAGGACTGACAAGAAAAACACAAAATTATTTCTGCTGTCATCATACTCATTTCAAGAACAAGTTTCTGCCCTCACAAAAGGCAACAAGTGAATGTCTGTAGAGTTCAGTGGGGAGACAGGTATCTCATCCAGCACTTTCTGTATCAGGGCACATAAATCAGAAAGTTTTTCTACACAGAACAGATTTCACTACACACAGAAATAGCAGCTATCAACAGTTAGCTAGAGATTGACAAAACATTTTTTTTATTACGGTAATTTTTTTTCCCATTGGAACAGTAGACAGAGCATGTAGCACTAAAATACACAATTTAATATTTAAATAATCTAATAATTAAAAAATTTACAGGAGTTAAAGCCAAACCCATTCTAGCACTGAAAATCCTCATAACCGCCCTCTAGCTACTGACAAAGCAATAGCTCAGTGCTGTCTAATTCGACTGCTATAGCACAGAGAATTCTGTCAGCTGTTTTAGAAAACACATTACATAAAATCTCGGCTGCTCTGAAGACTGGGGCAAAACTTTCATTGCTAAGGCAGCGTTCCACTGACTATGCAGTCTTGATCAAAAAATGAATGCAATTTTCCCCTTCCTCAATGTTAGTAAAGTCAGAGATTTGCTATATCTGAGATCATAGTCTAGCCCTTCTTTGATATTGTAAAGAAAAAGCCCAAAATGTAGAAATTTGAACTGTTTAGTAAGATTGTACATTTGAAGCTATTCCACTGATAGATGCATCCACCTAGAAATTAAAATACAGGGTTAAGAAACTACTACATAAAAAGCAAATCAGGACAACAAAACCCCTCTTATTCTTCTAGTAGATTTTTTTTCCATCCTACTATTCACAGCACAAAATATGAGAAACTAAAGGAGAAATATAGGTAGCATTGGCATTAAGTTGAATAAAATATATTTAGGAAATATAATTCTGTCAGCAACACTAACAAAAATAAGATCTTATCTGAAGATGTTGCAAAAAGGATATCCATGTATTTAAAGACATTTAAGCAAAAACATTTTTCAAAGAGCTGGAAGTATATCACTATCAGTTTATATAGTACTGGGCTGTCTGTACTTGAAGTGTAGAATAATGTAGACATGTTCATTGAAAGACAGTGTGAGAATGGTAGAAGGACTTTTTTTAGTCTAAAGAGTGAAATACTAAAACATATATCCATCATAATGTGTGAAAACAGGAAAGACAGAAGTGCAAAGAATTTTAGTAGGCAAAAGTAACGGCCAGAGCCTTAGCTGGAAGAAAGATTTATTGAGCCTGGATATGCAGACATTTTCTTTAACACAGAGGCTGATCAGACAGTATGACTGTTTGCCACAGAATAATTAGATGTCTTTAAGGAAAGGTTAAGTACACTTATGGGAAGATTAGTATAAAACCATCATTGCTTGAAGCAGGTGTTTGGATTAGATTATCCAAGATGTCCCTTTCAAAGTCATCATTTATGGTCCTGCAATATCTGTTGGCCAGGAAACTGTTCCTTTGCAAACCGGTGATAAAAAAGCCTGAATCCTAGGAATATTTAAAAGGTGCTTGACAGTCTGGCAGATGTTAACAGTAAGTAGGAAGTTTCTATCATAATATGTCCAACATATCCTACATGCTTTACCCACTTGGAGATGAAGATAACATTCAGTTTGTAATTCTCACCACCTTGTTATGTTTCATCTTTCTGCAGTGTGAAAAATTTGGTGCAGTGAATAAGAACCTACATTCTTAATAGTCAGCCAGGGTACACAGAACATTTTCGTTACTGTGTTAGTGATATTACATTTGAAATTTATTTTTAAGTCCTTTCCTGAGGCCAGTAGAGTAATTTTACTTCCTGTATAAAGCATAACTAGATCTAAGACCTCATTTCAGGCAGGGGCTGTGTGTGTGCGCACAGCAGAAAAAGTAAGAGAGGGAGAAACAGTCTGTCTATTAAGGCACTATGTTCTTATGGTTTTCTGAATTGACAAAATAAATTATTCTGTCTTTTGGCTCAAAGGGATATTTATAAAGAAAAGTGGACAATTTGCTGTCAGACGGACGTGTATCAAAATGAACAGCTTAGTTTAACCACATGGAGTTTGAAATGACAGTGAGCTGTTGAAGATTGCATGTCTGACAGAGAGGAAATTCAACACTGAACCATTGTTCAAGATTTTTGGAAAATTGTCCACATATAGATAAAGCAGAAAGAGAAGGTATTGCCGTATGTTTCTGAATGTGTGTAGAATCTACTTATATGTGTTCTTTATACCTCTATATATGGTATCTATATAGGGATAGTGAACAGAAAAACAAACATATAGGGGAAGGATATAACAGAAAAAAATAAATACATGAAGAAATCATTTTAAAAAATATCATTTATCAGTACAAACCAGAGGTACTCACACAGCTAACAAAACTTCACACTCTAGTATCTTCTGATACTAATGGTTTCAACCTGAACTCTGATACTTAGAGATGGCTGCTGTTTTTAAAGCTTTCCACTGGTCATGATGGATTCTTTAGGTGCTTGCAATAGACCAGGGAGAAGTTGATGCTTGGCAAAAAATAAATGAAAAACAATCCACATGCCTTTCTAGACTCATTACTGCTGTCAGAACTCTAGCTCCTATTCAGTCTTTGATTTTGTCTTAATCTCAGCTGGATTTTTTTTTTTTTTTTGCTAACTACAGAAGCAAGCTGTTATTTTTACTCTTAGTGCTTTCTCTGGTTTTGTGCCATTTTAAAGGAAAGATGTTGCATTTACTTCCGTTGCACACAGCTCCTAACAGTTTCATTGTTGTTATTTATACGCACTCACAAATGGGTATTTATTGTCTGCTCTTTCCTGTTGCCTGCAAAAGCTTTCCGGTGTTTTCACTTTGTTTGTCTTCTGACAAAGAAACCAGAATTTTCTTCTACTCACTTTGTGTTTGTTTGTTTGGCTTTATTTTTTTGCCAATATACATGTTTATTTTCTTGAATTCCTGTTTTATATATATACCTCTACTAACACTAGAAATCAAATGAGCTTAACTGTCATAGTTCCAGTTCAAAGTTTCTTTTTTGGTGCCCTCTTCTTGCATTATAAACATTGCTATGCTGTATGATTCTTTCTTTTTCCATACTGTTTCTAATTAGTTTCTCTGCTGCTATTTTTTTTTATGTGGCATCTTATCATTATAGTTTTTATTGCACTTTCTAATGATAATGTTAAACCATAAAATGGAATCTAAATTGTTGTATTTGCATTATCACGTTTACCTTACATTTTGTCTAGATCTGTTTAATCTTTATTTTGTTACAGGGTATTATGTAAACATCAGTTTAAAATTATCAGTTTTGATGAAATTTCTACTCTTCTCTATCAATACATTTTTATCTCCTGGGAAAAGGGGCACATGAAGAAACCATCTCAAGAGTATTGTTCCAGTTCTATATGTGAGGATAATATTTTATAACAATTGGTGCCATAAAAATAATTATTTGAGAAATAAAAAGAACACAGACCAGAAGGATCATTTGATGGGAATAATAAAGCAGAGTATGTCAGAAGCAGTCCTGTTTGCCATAGCCAGAAGCTGTTTTCCTCTGTCTAGCACCAAGGACAAGAAAAATAGAGACTGGCAAAATATCAACTCTTTATACACATGTAACATCAAGAAAGTAATTTTTCACAAAACTATACAACCTGTTTCTCTTGGTTTGTTTTATGTCCCAGCTCTGCATTTCCCAGGAAATCTTTCTTCTTTCTAGCCTTGTGTTGAAATGAAAGAATTTACAAGTGAAGGACAGATGTTCAATAATGGTACCACAAAAATAGATTTAAAATTTTCAATGTTGGCAAATACTTGCAGTTAGGAACCCAAATTCTCAGACAACAAAAAGCACAACTTTAATTCCTGTGTCAGTACTAAGATACTCTATAACTTTGGAAAGACAATTTTCAGTGAAAGATTTCCAACGAAACAAATTAACTACTTCAGTAAGCTCATCCAGTACAACACATATTAATGTAGAATACTCAGTGACTGGAATGATTTTATAAAGCACGGCTTGAGATTAAAATTAAAAATCAATTAAGCAGGAATGTTATTGTTGCTGTTCTGCCTGAAACACCTCCATTCCTTAGCAGTGAAGATTAGGTAGGTAGCTGAGGCAAGGCTGAATTAGTTGTGCTTTGGATTCCCCCGAATCAGATCTAACTGATAAGATTTTTGCAAATCAATTAAAGACAAATTATTTGACATGCAAGAATTATTTTTTTTTACTCACTGCAGAGTATGCTGAGATCCTCCCTTTGCACGTTTGTTGTTGGCTCTGTTTTACAGAGACAAATACTGAGGCACAGAGAAGGAAAGTAACTAGGTTGAACTCACACTTGTGGCAAAGTCAGGTATGCATGGTCAGGTCTCCTGCATCCTTGTTTCTTCTTCTTACTCTATTGTCACCTTTGGAGTGAACCACAGACTCGGAAAGAGGAAGAAAGAAATTAGGGAGGAAAAAAAGAAAAGGAGCTATACGCTGCAGGTTGTGTTAAAAAGTGGAACTGAATACAGAGTTCTCTTGCATTCTGAATTTCCAATCTTAATGGTTCCTGGCAAGGGAAATATTTGTTCTTTGTGTCAGAAGTAAGCATATTTTCAATTTCCCAAACTAATATGAACTACGGATCTTCTGCTGGAAGGTCATTGTGTTTAATGCCCCTGATACAGTAATTATTTTCATTAGTCCTTTATCATCTTTTCACTGCTACCATGAATTATGTTAGCTATAAATTGTTGACAATTGCAGGTCTTCTACAAACTAATTAAATGCTTCATCTACATACTGTTTGTGAATGTTGATATTTCTCCTCCAAGTGCAATAATTCTTAGGAATTTTGTTCAAAAGTGTGTTTTTCCCACTATTCTGTTCCCATCTTCAAACAGAAATGTGTCATAAGTCTTTTGAGTCTTGCTGTCTTGCATAATGCAGTAACTGAAGTTTTTAGATTTTGTAGTGTTCACCATTACTATCATATAGAACTTGATCTATCCTTTTTTGTTATACCTTACGAAACTAATTTTTTTAGTGATACATGCTGGACACAATAGGGCTTTGGGAACTGGAAACAACAAAGAATCTATCATATATTACAAGATTACTGGCTTACATTTTGCTTGCTATAGGTAAAAGCCTCTAGTGACAAGGAGAATAAATAGCTATCCCTCTAACTGCAGCTCTGGAAAGAAGTGGCAAGCAAGTCTAATATGAAAGAACAATATTCTCAATTATGTTTGCACAAATGCACAAAACTATGGATTTTTTCTTTCTGACATGGCCACAGTACTTTATTGTTATTTCATCTGCTTGTGTCTTTTTTATACATCTGTGTCTTATATGTCTGTGTCTTATTTTTAAATTTATAAACTCCTCAGGTCAAGGACTGCCTTTTTATATTGCATTTCTGAAATACCAGTCTCCATGATGGGCTTCCAGTCATTTTGACAATACCAAGATGATTTAATATTTATGATGCACTGAACATCTCACAACTGCTACCAGGACTGTAATCTGATTGCACAGGGTGCTGTATAAATAGATAAAAAGGTACACTCTTACTCAGAAAGAATGTGACAGAACACAGAAATGAAAGCAGAACAAGAGAGTAGGATACAATCATATCCAAATAACATGACCACACTGATCTAGAAAAGAGTGCACTATCCCCATGGCTCTGAAGGTTGGGGGTTTCGTATTGCTTCATCATTTTTTTTTGTCTGCGCTGTGGAAAGCATGAGTATGTACAAAACCTGCGCGATGTTATGTCATAATATTTTTGAGGCTGAAAAGTCAAGCTCTCAACAGGTAGGAAATGCAAGAATTAAAATCTGTATGCAGACTTAATTTGGCTTTTTGTGATTACGCTTTCTAATTCCATCTTCAATCTCATCATTCATTATACACTGTTTTTTTCATGGTACATCTGCCTGATTGAGTACTCACCTTTTAAATAGTTCTTCAGTATTTTGTTTACTCTTGTGGCTCCTGTGTCTTGTCTCCTGCACTTTTCAAAACCTGTTCTAAAGATAGAGTTATTGAACATTTTCTGAGACTTTTCATGCCGTTCACATTAACATCCAACAACTACACAAATAGAAACGAACATATTTTCAAAACATCTCTGTAACATAAGGCAGTACTTATACATCAGTTTTATATCTGGAGGACTGAGGAACAAAAGAAATTAAAATACACAGCTCCTACTTGTTCTGAGTTGCCAATAGAAAACATTTTTTTCAGTGCATTTAGCACATCAGATGTTCAAAGCACAGCTCTCAAAGACATGAAAGGCAATAGTAAAAGCACAACACATTATCAGTCCAGGCTCAAGTGAGAGACTCAGATAATGAGTAAAACATAACTGCCATACATGAATAGTTTGACTCTAGTGACTTGTCTAGCATCGTAGAAAACACCATGGAGAGAGGCAGAGCAGTAGGTAACTCTGTAGGAGGTTTGATGAGAGAGATCAGACTTTCTCCTCCCACTTCCCTCTGTACACACCTTCTGACCTGCGGGCCTGGGGACTGTACACTTTTCACAGCACAGACGTAGCTTGTTTACTCAACAGGCAGTTCCATACATCTGAACTCTGATTCCTGTTGCAATAAAAGTGCACGACATTTAAATAAATCTTCCACCATAATAAAGTCATACAAGCATGTTGAGAAAAAGCACAGAGAAGTGCATTTCCAATGCTTTGTGAGCTTCGTGTTGTTTTAAAAACAGTATGCAGTTAATATTCTGTTTGTTTGTGGGTTTTTTTACAGTTTGTTTTAAAATTTGAAACAGGAGCTGAATATCCTATAATCCTTTTTTTTTGGCATCATCCTTGTCTTCATGGTTCACCTGCAACATAAGAGACTCGAACATCTCTCCTATGAGGAAAAGCTGAGAGAACTGGGACTGTTTAGTCTGGAGAAGAGAAGGCTGAGAGGGGATCTTATTAATGTCTATAAATATCTAAGGGGTGGGTGTCAAGTGGAAGTGGACAGTTTCTTTTCTGTGGTGCCCAGTAAAAGGATAAGAAATAATGGGTACAAGCTAGAACATCGGAGGTTCCACCTCAAAATGAGGAGAAACTTCTTTATCTTGAGGGTGATGAAGCCAGGAACAGGCTGCCCAGAGAGGCTGTGGAGTCTTCTCTGGAGATTTTCAAAACCCGCCTGAATGCACTCCTATGTGGCCTCCCCTAGGTGATCCTGCTTTGGCAGAGGGGTTGGACTAGATGATTTCTAGAGGTCCCTTCCAATCCTTAACATTCTATGATTCTATGATCTGAGCTACTGCATAGAATTCTGCAGCTAGTGAAGTAACTCTTAAACCAGTCAATCTCGCTGTTGCAGATCACCCTTCTTGGCAGGGCAATAAGAACCTTTGCTGAGAAGTTTTACATATATTTGCTGACAGCAGATGAGTGGTGAGACTTATAAATATTTAATTCCATTACAGGCGCAGCTCCTGTTGTTTCTCTGTAAAAGCAATCCCTTCTACCTCGTGTTTCCATTATTTCCCCATCAAAGTATTTTATAGCTCTTTGTCCTATCTCAATCTCTGTTACCCTTTCTTTGATTTCTCACACCAGTCTTCCTTTGCAATGAGTCCCATGTTCTCCTACCCTGGTCCTCATGCAATCTGTCCTGCTCCTTCTTTTCCTCCTGATGCACCACTGTTCTCTGGGGAGCTGAGCCTCTTTATTTATGGCATCTCCTCTCACTGCCCATCGGTACCTCGTGTGCCCCCCTGTTCTCACCTAAGTGGTTCTTCATCAGCTGCACTCAGTACATTTTCATCACAGGCTCCCTCCCCACAATCTGCTTGCCTCTCCGGTCCCAGTTCTTCCTCAGTATCTGGGACTATCATAATATCCAGAACCCTTCTTTTCTCTTTTCATTTGCTCATACATTAGACCTAGTCTCTGAAAACAGCAAATCACTGGCTTTAAATCTTCTTACAGGAAAGATGAGGAGGAGCTCTTTATCAGGTAACAGTTTTAAACTGAAAGAGAGTAGATTTAGATTAAATAAAAGGAAGAAATTCTTTACTGTGAGGGTGATGAGATACTAGAACAGGTTGCCAAGAGAAGCGGTGGATGTCTCATCCCTGGAAGTGTTCAAGGCCAGGTTGCATAGGCCTTTGAGCAACCTGATGTAGTGGGAGGTGTCCCTGACCATGGGAGGGGGGGTGGAATTCGATGATCTTTAAGGTCTCTTCCAACCCAAACCATCCTATAAGTCTATGATTCTGCTCATCATCGTAATCTCATCTTCTTGTCTAGTAGTCTTGGTCTTCCTCTTGATCCAGTTTCTATCTCAAGAGTCTGCATACCTTTTTCAGTCTACTGCCTCCTCCTCCCCTTGAGGGACAATGCACTCCAGACTCTGGCCTGCAGCATGCACACCATAAACAAAGTCAGTTTGGGTATTATCTGGTAAGCACTAAGGATGTTCTGTTGAGATGTGCAAATTACAATCTTTCAAAGACCTATATATTTGGAAAAGAGCAGATATTTGTAAGGAAAACAGGATGTCTGCCCTGAAGGAAACTGCAGGATGTCCTGATAAACTGCATATACCTTCTCTGTAACATAGGGAAAATGTGGGAAATTTGTTTAAATTATTTTCAGATTACCATAATTTTGGCTCAGCTCCATGTCAACCTTATCCTGAATCTTGGAAATGTTTTATGAATTTTGGCTAATAACAATTACATACACTTCAAGAAAATGCCTTCTTGGTGCAGATGCCTGGCACACATAATTCCTGCTGGAATAGCTATAAACTTGATTAAGCTCTCATTTGTCTGAAAACAAGGTTTCATAATAGAAAGTAACTTGCAATGTAAAGGATCAAAGATCCTAAAACAGCCCTACCAGAGCTATGGAGAGTGGCAGTGTGGGTGTGAGCTGATAGGACCACAGCAGTAGAAGGTGAAATTTCAGTGAAGGATTATTACAGAATACACAAAGGAATAGGAGTAAGAAAAAGCATGAGGAAGGAGAACAAGACTGGAACAGAGAGGAAAGCATGGGACAGTAGTCAGAAAAGCTCAGTGGACTCACCACTTCACACTTCTCAGAGGACTCTCTCATCCACCTGTCCCACTATATCACCATACTTCCAAGTTAGTCCACCACCAGCACTTGACCCAGCCATTCTCACTTTACTGCCTTTGTTTTAGTAATGTATTTCCCTCCATTACCCAGCGACTTCTTGAAGAGATTGTCATTGGCTCCTGGCAGTTGCTTTCATCCCAAAGCCCTTTTCTTCACCCTCTGAGCTCACAGACCTAAGCATCTGCATGTTCCTGAGCAGGCACTCAGGCCCAGTGCCTTCCCAGAGCTACTGTGCCCCAGGGCACATTAGGAAGGGAACTTGGCGCTGTCTCACAGAAGCTCAAAGACATATTCACGTTCCAGCTGATTTCTCTTACACACTGTGCAACAATGAAGCCGAGAAGGAGTGGGATGACCCATTTGTTTGGTTGCCATGACAATGTGCTCCCAGCGCAGAACACTGCTCTGAGCAGCCTTGCTGCTTGCTTGTTGTAGGCTGACGGTACTCTAAAAAAAATAATGTAAGAGAGTCGTCCATTGTCATTGCACTGCATGGCCTTGACCTCTGGGAGAGGAGAGGTGCAGCTCATCCAAAGTGACAGAGGTCTGCTGCTCAGAATACAGCATTTCTCTGAAAATGATGTTGTGGTTTTGTTGTTTTGTTTTTCTTTGTTTGTTTGTTTGTTTTCTAAGAGGGATTGGATGAATGAGATGGGGCGTTACTTATTTATTTATTTGGAATTCCCAGCGGAGTCATTTAATTTCTAATGCTAGCATAATGATGCAAATAAAATAGATAAGGAAACCAACAGTGGCTTATAGATGTAGGGGCAGAACTGTACTCACATGGAAGCAGAAAGAAACATTTTTTCTCTGCAGTGGAAGCTGCTGACATCTGTAAGTGGGCACGCATAAGAAACATGTAAAGATATGCCTCAGGTCTGATTTCAAACTATGGATAAAGACTGTTCTGTATCTGACACAGATGAAGGTAGGCAGCCCTTGTTCTCTCTACTATGAGCAACTATCTCTGCTGGTGCAGAAATGAAAAATACTTCACTACTAGATTATTATCCCCCAGAGATAAATTTGCTTTATTTCTTTAAAGAAATATTGACTTCTCACATACCGATCGCCCAAGATAGATACCTTGTAGGCCTTTACTGAGGCTGAGGCATTTTCCATATTCCCCACTTAATGTTGCAGCTTGCTATGAGACAAAGATCATTTTTATCTTTTAAATTCTCTGCTTTGCTATAGAAGTGTTTATTATGCTATTATTATTACTATTATTAATATTAATGATGAGAATAATAATTCGTATACCTGTAGAATCTAGGAAATCACATCAAGAGTCTTGCTTTAACATACTAGACTCTACTTGCCTGTTTTTATTTAAACTGCTATACTCATTCTTTTCAAAACACATGTCAGTGAGCATGTAATGTGTCCCCCTAGATCAGATGTAATTTCTTTCTATTCTTCAGGAGATTTGGGGATGTATATTTGTGTCTATCACAGGGAGAGATACGCTTTGCAAATCTCTACACCCTTGACAAGAGGAGATCTTAGCAACAGGAAACTTCCCTGTGTAATACTCTTGGAGTGGATGTCCCCTCCTTCTGTGCATTTGCTGTTAATTGAACAAGTTTGTCTCTCCCTGAAATTTCTGCTTAAATTGGATCAAAATCAATATCAAAGCCAACTGAGTGCTCCATACACATTCATGTAAGAGATGAAACACTGAAGATTTACACACGGGTTTCTCCAAAGCCAACATCACCATTTTTGCTCACCAGTTTTTACTTGCACTTCAAGAATGCAGAACTGCTCACTTCACTTTTAGGGGAACTCTTTCCTGAAGGAATTTTCTATTTTGAATATCATGGTAAATAGAAAAGACGTAAAAAGGTTTTATCAAACATAGATGCTATCAGAAAAACTATATAACTTTCTTTAATATGATAATTTATTTTCTAGACAACAGAAAGAGGAATCAAACCACCTAACTAATTCACATGGGAATTTAGTTAGGTAGAAAAAATTAGGAAATAAATGCAGAAACTGTAATCTGGGTAACGTTGGTTAGAGAGGAGATAGCAATAGGAAAAGTAGAAAGGGGAAATATATGGGTGGATCAATGGATAAATGGATATAACTGGAGTCTTTCATAAGTATTTTTTCCAGATCAACCTTGATTAGTATTTTCAGCAATGATCGTGGCACAAAAAAATATAAACCTGTTGAGGAAACCTATCATGTTTTAAATGGTCAAGATCTCATAAGATAAGATAAAATCTCCATAAAAGAAAATAAGACATGAGGAAGTGAATAAATTAATAAGTGGTGAAAAGATACAGAGTTAAATTAAATGGCATGCAAACCCGTTCATTTGAGGACTTGGATTTTAAAAGTCAGGAGCACCTTCATGGTAAGTGTCTGAAGAGAAGGACCAGACCACAGTGTGACAGTGGATCTGTAATTGATTACTCTTGCCAGTGAAACACAGTTGCTCAGAAAAACGATCAATGAATGGGCACTGCAAAATCTTGTTAATTTGCAGTGTTCCCACAACCCCAACCACTCAGTGGCATGCAGTCACCCAGAGAGGCAATCAAGCTGTCACTGTTGCAAAGGGAAGGGAGTGGCAAGACCTGGGGAGTAACCAATATGACTAGAAGAGACTGTTGAGCTCAGCCTAGGCTAAGAACAACTGCTGTCTAGGAATATATCACTGAGAATAGAAAGGAGAGGACAAAAATAGCACAAACCAGGCTGGTTTAAACTGGACATTAATTAAATTCGGCTGGAAATTTGAAGAATGTTTATAACAGAGTATTGAATAGCCTTTTAGAAGGAGTATCAAGAGCAAACACAACACACTCACTGTAAATGGAGTACCTGATATATTTATGTAGAGATCTTGTGGTGCAATTGGTGAAGGCACTGGGAGTCAGTGACCCATAATCTGTCTTTCAGGTCTATCTTTCTATACTTCTTTTTTGATAGTACCGACATCCAAATTTAGGCTCTATGTATTCTCCACACTTCCCTAATATAATTGCTATCAACACAGATCATGCCTTGACTTGTCCATTAATGCATCCAGATATCCAGTGACATCTCCTGCTCTTCAGTAAAACTGTTTTAAAATTGTTTGTGTTTGGCCTCTATTTCTGTCATATGATCTGTCTTACAGCAATAATGCTTTCTCCCGATAGCCTTGTTGTATGAAGAATCGTTAACCTTCTACAGCAGATCCTAGAATTCAAGGAAATATGATGTCTATACTAATGTTAAGACTTGCTTCTTTCTTGTCGCTCTGGTAATTATCAAGTCCCTATAGTAGCAGCTTCTAAGTATTTATAAACATAAAATCTCTCACACTTTTTCCTTGTTAAGGCTGTTGAAGGAAACAATTAATTAATTTGTTTATATCTCCATGTATAGGATGAGTGAGGGTGGTTTGTGTATGTGTAAATAAGGCAATGAAATCATTTAAAATGAATGATACATTTAGACATGAACATTTTTATATTCATGGTTAATTTTGTTTCCAAGAACCGCTTCAAAAATGTCATCTTATTTGAGCTCACACATTCACAAGCCTTCACATCGTAACGGTTTTTTAGTACAGCCATCATGAGAGATCACTACAGAATAGAGATGAGTCACATGATTTTCAGGCTTTTTCTCACACAGGGTTTCCCCTTTTGGAAGATTAGAGCTACTGACTCTGAGGTGGATGCAGTTTGGAACTTGTCCTGTGTTCATAAAGTGCTCTAATTCAACTTTTCAGTATTTGCTTCTTTCATGCAACAGGCTTTCAGTCTCCCAGATGTGAAGTGGGTTTGTTGTATTTTTTTAAGAAGTGAGACAGCAGCTTTTTAAGTGCTGCATGGATACCAAGAACAAACTGGACAGTAAAGTCCAATTTCCTTTGTGATTTCTTCAAATGAAAGTCCAGGCTCACACACAGAGGACTTAGTAATCGATGTTATGTCTTGAGATTTACACTTGTGGGTGGAAAAATCAATAACAAGAAACACACAATACCTGGAAAAGAACTGGGACTCCAGATCATCAAATAAATATTTACTTGCAAATTTGGAAACAAAACCTAGTGATTAACTAAGCATAAACTGTTTGGCCAGAGTTATTCTGGAAGCATTCTGTATTACCTGGGAAGTGCTGAAGTTAAACACATTCCTGAAACACTCTAAAAGTACGGGTTTTTTGCTTCTGATCTGTGGGCATCTGATGACTCCTGCTCAGGAGAAGTGAGAAATATGAACGGACCTTAAATTGGCCAGTACTCCAAGAAGGCTTTGCCTGCATCGTCTTCTGTAGCAATCTCTCAGAGACTGAAATTACTTAAAACTCTAACAAATTAAGTTTTAATGGAACATGGACTAAACCAGTAGCTTTAAAATAGAAGAACCTGGAAATGACTGGGTAGGAAAGAATGTAAATGGGTAGCTATATACACTCTTTATATGTCTAGAAACAAAAGAAGAAATGGCAACAAGGACATTGAAGAGCAACTCGTAAGAGTAATAAACATGATTGGTAAGTATTTATTAATACTCATCAGAAACATAAGGTCTGCCAGAAATTTGTAGGATCCACTGATGATCAGGATATTGAAGACACATTCAGAGAACACAGAGCAGTTCCAGAGGTGGTAGAAAATGTTGCTGCATCAGTGTTCACTACAGAAGAAACAAAGGCTATTCTTATTGAAAAATCATTCTGCATGGGGAGCTCATCAGAAGTTGAAGTGATGCTGAAGGATCTGACTGAAAAAATGAAGAGTCGCATACCACCAGGACCAGAGTATATTCACTCATGAGATTCAAAGGAAGTCAAGGATGAAATAGCTGAATCACTAATCATGGTGTATGCCCTCTTGTTTAAATTGCATCTACACCTGAGGACTCAAGGGTGACATAAAAAAGTCTATTAAAAAAAAAATGTTTCCAGAGCAGCTACGGTGAATTAACAGGCTTATAAAGCCTAATAGCTATATAGAGCAAATTAGTAGAAACTATAATACAGAATAGAGTTAATGAACACGTGGTACACCTGATTTAATTGGCAGGAGTCAACCTGAAGCATTTTGTGAAGAAATTAGCATGAATTTTTGTAAAGGGAAGCCCTTTATTGCAAATTTTTTACAGCTCTTTCCAGAAATCAATGAAAATATGGGTAAGGATGATGTGATTGATAAAACCCTCAGATTTTCTGAATGCTTTTGATATAGTCTTTCATTTTCACTGCAGCTTTGCACATGTGATGTAGGAGGCTCACACATAGAGACAAGATATGGAGAAAAATGCACCTTTGGCTTAAGATGGCTATGCTAACGTCCCGTTATAGCCAAGAAGATTCCTGCTCACTGTGTCCTTTCAAGTGCACGGTTGCTCCTAGGATTGGTTTCAGATAACACGGAATACTTCTGAATTGCAACAAATCCCAAGCAGTCCCTTCTGGCCCTGTGATATTTATTATCACCATCTCAAGACTCCCACATTTCTGCTCTCTGTTCCTCTAAACAGTTTCTCAGTCTGTGCATGAGCTGCAGGCTCCCTACTTTGAGCTGAAAATCTCAACTCTCTCATGCCACAGAAACTCCACTTCTATGAGCAAACTTATCCCCTGAGAAGCAGGAATCTTCTCCATCTTTCTAGAGAGGTTCACCTCATTCAGTTAGTCCTTCAAGAAACATGAAGTAGAACAAGAATAAGCAGCCAAACAGAGCTTGTCCATCACAGCTATGGACAAAAGTGAACATCTCTCCTGACAAGTAACCCGATTAACAGCAAAGCTCTGGAAAGACCTGCTGCCAGGGCACAAACGGAAGCATCCTTAGTGGGCTCAAAGCCACGCAGGCTGTTGAGATAACTGCCATGCAACATCTTGGCATAACAGATGCTGTGCTAGAGAAAACAAGGAAAGAGACTGTGATTTATTCAGGGGCACAAGAGAAGGATGCTATACCACACTGATCAACAACTGAAGAATGTCCTTTAATAGCCATGATCAATTAAAAAGCTGTTAGTCTTTTCTAACTTAGATTCAAGGCCAGGCAGCTTGAAGAATTTGGCAGCTACAGCCGGGCTCCCTCTCTGGAGCAGATCTTGCGGTGGCAAAGAATTCAGTCCTGTATATCCTGAAAGGAAATTCATCAGATTTTATGTCCCATTTAGATGCCTTTCTGACAGCTAAGAAGTAACTGCATTCAGATGACATGAGCTGGATTGATACGTATTGCATTAATATCTCAGCATTGCCATTTTAGTCATCTCTACTTCCGATATTTGCAGCTATTCCCTAGCCATCTGCTGAGTATGATTGTATCATTAAAGCACACTAATTTACATCATTTACCCCTTCAATTCACACTAGTTTCGTGAGAGCTTTCAATGTATTAGATACAGGAGGGCTCAAATTTGTTTCCTTGCTTCTCTGGGGTGGAAGATACAAGTATCTTTCACTGGTTTGCAACTTTTATTTTATACTTTTAGCTGTGTCTACAAGTTGCTGATGATGTCAGTTAGATGCTTCCAGGTGGTTTAATCCTATAAGTGATTGAAGTCCTAATGTTTCCGGGTGGTTTAATCCTATAAATGACTGAAGTTCTGATCCAGTACTGATCTGAAAATAAAAATAGCTATGTTTGATCAGCCTGGAGATTCATAGTACCTGTTGGTATAAGAAACAGTGTAGGTATTACCATGTAGTGACATACTCTCTTTGTATCTTCCAGCACTGTGTGGCATAGGGATTTTATGACTGGTACTGCTGTACAGTACAGCATATCGGGGGAGAGACCATAAACCAGAGATGCAGTTCTCTAGATCTCCCCACATCCCAGAGAAGCATGCTTCTCCTGTTTCACCAGCTGCCTGCTATGTGGTCAGAGACATGAATTTAAGATATACAAGAGATAAACATGGCTAAAAAGTCGGGTAGGTTGGTGGAGAAAAAGATAACTATTTTCTTATCACTGTGCTGGAGATATTTTGGTCATAGCTGAAAAACAAGCTATATGTGCGTGCTATGACATTTAATTGTTTGGGTTTTGTTTCTTTTTAATATGCTGTTTATGTGAAAAAAATCACTACTCTCTCTTCTTTTTTAACTTAAAGACGCACACAAAAAAAGTATAGGTCTTAAACTAGTGTGAATGTTTTTCTTCAGATTTAATGGCATTAACTAATTTATACAACATGAGGATTGGGCTCGTGTTGTTTGGAATTAGGTGACAGACAGCTCCATAGGAATATATCGACTAGAAACAGGAAAAACTTACCCTTCAACATAGAAAATAAAGAATTTAATATATCTACTGGAAAAAAAAAAAAAATGGAGGAAATGGAGTTTGGCAAACACAAAGCTATGATTCATTAAAATCTCAGAGAAAGTTCAGGAAAGGTAAACAGTCAATCCTAATGACAGCATACGAATACACCAAAAATGTTATTGTCATCTGCTGTTCTAAAGCGAGACATCCTAAGAAACCAGAGTGGAATATGTTCTGAGAAGCATAATTAAAAGGATAAATAAGTAAGATTTATAAAAAGAAAAATGCAAAGGATATGATTGCTCACTCTACTGGGAAGTGATCTTTCAGGAGAAAAGTTCATATGTGTCTTATAAAAGGCGGAAACACTGAGCAGTTCCTGGACTTACTTTCCCAGAACATCAGGAAGGTATCTCTCTCTAATGGAGCACCCCAGTGCCTTGTAGCAGCACAGTACTCAGTGGCTAGTATGGATAGTATCTGTAATAGTGGTTTTTACCTTCTCTAATGATTTTGTAGAGAAGAGTTTTTCAAGTTATTTACCAGCTATACTTATATTTTGCAGGAGGCAAGGGCATAGACACACGTCTGGGATTTCTAGTGGAAGGCAATGAAATTTGTAAATGAGTTCCTGAACGAGTTCAATCTATATACAGTTGCTGCACCCTGGAAAATACATCTTCACCTGTTGTTAGGAAAGGTTTCCTTGAAAGAACTCAGAAATAATAATTCCCATCTAAACTGGAAGTTCCTAAATTGATATTCTTCAAGGTGCACATAGAGTTCTTGAAGTACAAATTACTGAAAACCCAATCTTACTCCAAAAATTAAAACAACTTTTAGTAAAAGATTTATCTTGGTGGTTATGCCAGTGGGCTTATGATTTCATACTGGGCACATTTCTTTACTATTTACCAAGGAGAGGTTGTGGTACAAATGAAAATTTCAATTGAAACAGAAAACTGAATTTTAATTAGACAGTTAACTCTGTTTTAGTCCTGGAAGAATTCATGTGTACTGGAGCCAAAACTTAGGCATTTTCATTGGTTGCCTTTAAAAAGAAAAAAAACCCTTTTATATTTCTATGTACACAAAATGGTCACTTAAAGGCAAAAAGCGAATAAAGACCATTTCTCTTAATTTATAGATCTGTGTGTGCTTGGTTAGCTGCTGTGAAATATCATTTACTTTTAGTTAGAAGCCACAGGTATCGAACTGATTGGTATAGTACCTTTACGAGAGATCTGTGCAAGTTGGAGAACACTTTATATTTCACAGCAAGTCTGTCCTTTAATTTGAGTAACTGATGCACTGTGGCTGGAGGAAGAAATAGTGAGCTTTTGATTTCAGCCAGTTTTCCCAAGGTACACATAGAGGAGAATATAGATAAAGTGAACAAAGAAAGGGAAAATCTGTAATTGCAATGCGCTGAAGGCTGTTTTCTGGCCAGCAGCAAGCTCTGCCTTAGCTCTGCTGAATCAGGAGACAAGCAAAGAACAATGTCACACCAGATGTCGGCAGTTTCTGCTTGTGAGGAGAGGAAGGGACCAGCTTGGCCATAGCACTGCCACCGCCAAAACTCAGTTAGGCACCTCAGGATCTTTTTAGGCCCTGACCTTCCCCCATCATCATCCAAAGGTGGATCTTGAAAGGCTCAAGAGAGCAGCCAGACCTCTGCTGTGAGGGCTATGCAGCCAGACAGGAGAAAGACCAAAGGAAGACCAGTGCTGCTTTGGGAATATCTCCCTAAAGACGCTGTTTGTGTAGGAGTGAATTTTCTTTACGAGATGATGTGCTTTGTTAAGAGGAGAGCTTTTCTCCTGTGACAGCAGCTCCTGGGAGGGCACTGACACCACTAGCAGGCATTTCTCACTTAGTACTCTCAGTTCCTCTCATTCTCAGCTGTGACTCAAGACAGTCTTATCAAAATGACTGACAGTCATTTGTTTAGGCTGTAAACGGGAGCAAACAGCAAACCTCACATCCGGGGTGAAGGAGGAGATTGTAAGAGTACCACTGGTTTTGTTTTTTTTTTTGCTTCCCAATGATTCTCTTGCACCTATGGACAATTCCAGAAAAACTGAATTGTCTTCTGAACCCCAACAAGACCAAAAACCAAAAAATAAAGAAAAAGGAAAAAGAGGGAACCTTCTACAACACCAGAAGCTTGAATGATGACGAAACTCAATTTGTGGTTCTGTCTTTTAATAAATACACCACGCTGTAGAGGATATTGGCACTCTTTCCTAAGGAAATACAGCGTGCATTGCCAGGCAGACATCAAAACTGCATGTCCAAAAATGTAATATCCTTCTTTCCATACACGTAGATAGGACAAATACCTAACCCTTTGAAATTAGATATTTTAAAGATAGATAGATAGATGAAATTTTCAAAAAGGTATTTTTGGTGCAAAACAAAAATGGGTTTCTACTAAGCATGAAATGTTTGCCTGCAGAAACTTTTCATTTTCATTATAAATCTGAAAATGGCCCCAAATGAGAGGAAAACTATGGCCAAGTTTTGAAATTTTTTTTTAGTTTTTGTGTTTGTTTATATTTACAGAACCTCTAAATGGTCTGCCTTAACTCTTCTGCCTTTAAGTACATCTATAATACTTTTAGGAAAAACACTTTTTATAAAGCAATGAAACAGCTTCCATCATTTTAAAGAAATCAATGATTTTGATTCAGTATGACAATAAATAATTTGTGGCAACCAAGTATGAGATGATGCCATTATCTCACATCTGCAACAAATAACAGTTCAGGAAGAGTATAAGAAAATTATAATCCCTTACAATAAATGCTTGTTCTTATCCTTCTTACCATATGCACATGCTCCACATGGAATTCTCTGGTGTTTTAAAACACAATGTACTTGGCCTACTGATAGGTTAATTGCTTTAGTTACATTTCCTATTATGATTTATTCAACCCTACTCTCTAAAACAATTATACAAATTGTAGAGAAAAAAACCAATCCTCAAGACAATGTAAAAATAACATTATAGATTTCATTAAATTTCACTGAAATGGATAGTATGTTACAACCACAAGACCTTAAGGTACGTTCAAAACCATGTTCTGATCCTGCTACAAAAGATGGTTTCCTTCACCATATATATAGGCCTTTTACTGCAAACAGTGCACCACGTGGTAGCATGTAAAGACACACTGAGCCAGGTTTAACAAGCTAACTACCACAGGAGGAGCGTTGTTCCATGCCAGTGTACTATGGTGTCAAAGCAGATTGGTCTGTCATGAAGACTTGCAAGGACGTTTGCTCTCAAATGGCTTGAGGATGTCTATGCAGAAGCACCAGCAATGGGCTGAACAACCAAACCAGAGAGAAGGCTGCTGCTACAAGGCCTAGGTTTTAGTCTAAGGAATTCCTTTGAGATTGGCCAAGAGCAGAACACTAAAAATGCCACTTTTCAGGCTGAGTGCCAACTGAAAGAGGCATCAAAAAGTTAGCAAAGACAAATATTTCTGTTAGGTCCTCCTACGTGTAGAAACATAATTTTCCACATGCTTCCCACAATAATGGGGAGGCATCAAAGAAACTACTGACTCCACCAACAGTCTTTCTTTAAAAAATATCCCTTAAATACTTAACTTTGAACTACCCAATAAGGATAAAGGAGTAAAGGCAAATATAAAGGTAGGACTTACGAACAAGGTTCATTGTATTTTTGATTATAAAATTCAGCAAATGTCTTTCTGAGTGCTGATTAATTTGTCATGAGTTTCGAAGTGACAAAAGACATTAACGCTACATCACACAGAAGTCACACAGTTTTGTACTGCGTCTTTTTGATTTTCCTGAACTGGAAACTTTGTAATACATTTGATAATTAACAACTGATATATTATTGCACACATTCTGATTTGAGAATACCGAACTTAATTAATTACTTATACTTAGCAATTTATTTGCTTTCCAGAAAAGCAGTTGTGTAAGAACTGAATCCACACAGAGAGTTAACAGACTTCCTATTATATCTCTCATATAAAGTCTTGTGTTTAATGCAGGCATAAGATTTTGCATGTATGCAACATATTTCAGGATTTCCTGTTGCCCTTTCCTATGACCTGGAGCTACTTTGAGCTATACAAGGACTAAGGGAGGAAAAGAGTCCTAGTGGGGAAAACTAATGGCAGGAAGGGAGGGAATAGAAGAATCTGATGGACATCTTTCATTCCTTCTTTAGCCTATGACCTATAACATACAGTTGAGCAAAGAAAGAACATCCGTAATTGTTCAGCTGGGTTATGAAAAAAAAGAGAAACCTGTGCCATAGTTTATACAAAGCCTGGCTGACCTTGAACATTCACACCCAGCTTCCCCAGAGTCAACTCCAGCAACTTGAACAGATAAAGACAAGATATCTGTAAGACAGACATGACAACATATGTTGTAGTCGTAGTTCAGGACCAAGCCACAGCTTCTGCAGAAATTCACTGCTACAAATCTCTCTTTCCTTTTCTCTCCTGTAAGTCTAGGTTGGAAACAGAATTTGAGTCCAATACGACCTGGGAGTTACCAAACCTGGGCTGCAGTGGGCCAAAGAAGCAGTGGGAAGTGATGCAGAATAATACAAGGGGAGCACTCAGGGTTTACTGGGTTTGATGCTCACTTGTTTAACTGTATTTTTAACAGCAGGTTGGCCATAGTAGGAAGGAATAGTAATATAACAAGAAGAGACCTCGCATTCACATAACTTCAGATCTCTAATTTGGTCCCATATTTCTGACGTAATTTTTAAATCTTGTCTTTGACACCTCTTGTGGGTTAGATTTTTCAGTAGATGTTCTGTAGGTCTGGCAGATACTATAGCCTGTGATACTCCTTCCTAGCAAATTCCTCATCAGTTTTAATAAAACTGGAAGCTCCTGTACAACACATAGAGGCTCTTGACCTGCCAGCCAGTCTGGAAGGCCTAGTACCAATTACCCTTCCTGATGCTTGTACCTGCCATCTCTGTTTCACAGTTAACCCAGCCAAAGGGACAGAAAGAAACACATCAACATGCTTGAAACTCTGTGCAGGAAACACATATTCCTTTTAAAGTAAAAGGCTCACTGGAAGACAGATGTAAAAGGAGTGGTTTATTTGATCTCTTTTGCTGATTCACCTTTTTCTTCTAAGGGTATTTCTTTAAGTTTAGAGAATGACAGATTAATTTGCATTCTGGTACAAGTGGTAATAAATTAAGGGCCAAAATCCCTGCTTCTTAGACTATTGAGAAAATAAGTGACATGCTCACTAACATTTTCTGCAACCTATATATATCCAGAGTCAACAAACAGCTCCCAGATTTCAATATTGAACCCTTCAGCTGCCTAAAAATAAGCTAATTTCCTTAAGACTTGCTAGAAAAAAAATAAAATTGTGCTATGGTCAGGAATTCCCTTGAGTTTAGATCATCATAATAGAGTCATTCTCATGGATTAAGTACTTCTCTTCATGTACTTGCAAACGGTGTGAGTTGTGGCCATGATGGATCTAAATGTGACTGCTAGCATACACAGGGCTCAAGAGTGTACTGCCTTGCTACGGACAAATCATGAAGCAGATATTTAGGAATTTCTCTCCTGTTGTGGTTTTTTTTTTGTCTTTTTGCTGGGGTTTGGTGGTTTTGCGTTTTTTTCGGGTATTTTAGGAGGGTTGATTGGGTTTTGTTTGGTTGGTTGGGTTTTTTATACCTCACATTTATAAGCATTATTGTGTTCAGTAATAGTGATTCTTGCTCCAGGCCTGATTAGGTCCTCAGCAGTTTCCTGGAGTCCTCATATTCTTATCATTGTCCTATAAAGAAGGATGGGAGACCACAAGCGGATAATGTTGCAGTCACTCCTGATCATGACAACCTTTCTTTCATGCTAGGTGTTCCAGTTCCTACCTTGCTTCTGTCCAATTGATTCAACATTCCTCCGAGTTTCTCATGTTTAGTGACTGGAAAGGGTTTCTAGAAGTACTCGTACCCATAAGGCACTGCATTCTCCAACCTTGGCTCTTCAAGCTATTTAGCCTTGTATTTTTGTCACTTTTAATCACGTCACTTACGTTAATATTTTTTCTAACTCTTGGCACTAAATATGAGCATCTGCTCTTCTTTTGAGAAGTTCTTTGAAGCTGCATGTCACTTGTATTTCTACTTTCATGTCTATCTACTCCCCTTCCTTCTATTTCCTTCTGCCAACCATTCCCTCCTTCTCTGCCTGCCCACTGCCTTGGCTTTTCCTTTAATGTTTTACTCACCTCTGAGGATTCTCCCTCTTGCATTCCAGCTGGGCTGTTTTCACACAGATCCCTTGCTGAAACACAGCTCCACATCCTCCATATTGTCCTTTAAACAATCTTCTTACTAATAAATTATTGAAACACACACACACACACGTACGCACACCTTGTAAATTAACTGCTGATTCCAAAAGCAGCTGGGTCTATTTCTGACTTAATTTCGCTTTCGAGAAACCATAAGGCCCTACTGACAGAAAAATCTGTTGTACTCTGAAGAAGGTAACATTTTGATGTAACTTTTGTTTTTCCTTGCAACCAACACCTAATTTTTACTGTGAAGTGTGAAAAGCTTTATTTGTGAGTGGGAGCAGGTGCAACAGATCCCCCCCACTGATCTATAAGCATAAACAGGAAAAATTGTCTTAATATCTATGCAAGAGCCAATCTGCTTTAGCCAATTCACAGAGTACACCGGCAGTTAAAATAATCTACTAAATGTTTTGGGTGGAAGCTACTGACTGATCTGAATATTCCTTAATGTAACTGATTAGATTACACTCAAAACTTCTGTCCAGACACTCAGATCCATTTCTGTAAAACAGATCATATATTATTTCATCATCAGTGACCAGATATATGCTACCTTTATTTTAGATTATTAATGGAATGCCTTGAAACAATAACAGAAATGGTGAAAGAATGGTATGTAATTTGTTTTCTAGCAGTCTGTCCTAAGCAGAACACAAAATGTCTCATGGTCTACAGAGAAAAAGAATTTATAACTGCAATTCGCAGCACAAGCCTTTACAATCTTATCTCTAAACATCCATAAGACAAATTCTGTAATAGCTTTCTAGAGAGAAAGTAAGAGAAGACAGCAGTTCTGATTGTAGCACGTACTTCAGAGTTACAATACCTGCTTTGCTGGAATACCATTCTGTCAAAATATTTACACTATGTAAATTCATCTAAATCACCAATCCTGCATCTAATTAGCTATAAAATCACAACGAACAATTAAATCTGTAGTCTCATTCTGACTTCACAGACTAATGACTGATAAAGATACAGGCAGGACTGCAGAAAGACATGTAGTCCATTACCCTGCAGCAAGATAGGAACTGAGAAACCTAATCGACTCCTCATAGATGCTTTTTCAATCTGTCCTTAAAAAGCTGTAACCACGGGGAGCCCATGTTCTCTCAAGGTAAGCTGTTTCAGTGGTTAATTATCACCACCATTAGAGTTTTCCCTAATGTCTATCCTAAATCTCCTTTGATCTAATTTATTCTCATTACTTCTTGTCCTGTTCACTGTAGATACAAGGAACAGATAATTCTGTTTCTCTTTGCAGCAATCCATTCCATGTATACGTTTTTTTCCACTGTAAGGTCATATTTTCGACGCCTCTCTATCTTTTGATTACAGGCAACGATTTGCCTGAGCATTTATACACTTAAAACACACTGGGATAAGACCTTCTGCAAATTTGGAAACCAATAGACAAAAATCTTTCATGTAAGTTTTAATCTGAATTGGCTGCATAGTGAATGTTAGAAGCGCCTAGTGATTCTTCACATAAATCTTGCCTGGAACAGGAGTAAAACCTTCTAAATATGATGTTTGTAAACAGATTTTTTCCTGGATGAACAGAAAACAGATTCTGCTATTATAAAAAAATAATACATCTTTGCTAGTCTGACCTCAGTCTCCTAGTAATTAAAATTGTAATAATCTGATAATTAAAGCTTTCGTTACTAAACTATTAGTACTTGGGTGTGGCTAAAAGTGGTTCATGAGGGAGTATTGAACCCTCTGGCCAAGAAAGCAGAAACAAGAGACAGAGGGTGGTTGTAGCTGCAGATTTCACCCTTTAGCAGGAGCCCAGATTCAAGCAATGAAACCGAGCCTGCTGCCCTGCTAATGGCCACTGCTATCCACTGTTCACCTCCATCTACCCTGTCTCCATTCCCCAACAGAAAAAAACAACCTGGTAATCTGTAGGTTTCCCAAGATGCAGTGGAGCAAGATTCACTTCTGTTAGACATCAGCAAAAGAAATACAGTGGATTATCGTCATGACAAGGAAGGCATTTGCTGGAGACAGGTTCAGACCACAGCATGAAGTGATGATGTATGTGGAAGCTCACAACTCCTAAATAGTGCTGCTCATAGGATTACCTGATAGTGAGAGCTGACAGAAGGATCAGTGCCTGAGAACAAAGGTATTGCTGTCCCAGCAAAACCTTCCTAGTCAATCACAAAACCTTCTCACACAAATATAATGATATTTTCCGCATCTTAAATAGAAAAGATGGGTACCACTGTCACTGTTGTTAGTAGTTCATTCACACTACAATGAGAAGGACAGTTTAACCACCCGAAAAGCATTAATCTCAGTTTCCCACAGTACTCAGAAAAGACAATTTTTTTTTCTCACAATTTCCCAGGAAGTAATGCTACAGAACATTACTGAATTTACTACAAGTAAAAGAGCTGTGGAACATGACCGAAGAAATTCCAGTGACACATCCAAGTACAGATACAGTGAGAGCAGACTATGTGATAATGTAAAATGGCCTTATAGTCTAGATGATCAGACTTGAGCTAAGTTTTGCCCAAACCATGTGTTAACCTTCTGACTGCACCCTGAAAGTAGATTTATACCCCATCAGGCTGAGTACCTCAGCAGGCTAATAGCAGATCTAGGTAAATACTAAACAGCTACCAGTTCAGGTTAAAATCTTAAATGGGATTTAGTAAAGGCTTAGCTGATGCTTGAGCCTCTAGAGAGAAAGCATGACTTTTCACACAGAGCAGTGGGAGCATGGGACTGCTCTATATATACAGGAGAAAAGGCAGAGTCAAAGGCAAGAAGAACGGCACATTTGTCAGTAAGGGAGTGTTCATTAAGGAAACAATTCTGCTCTGTAACACCCACAGTAATTATAAAGATGAAAAGGTTAGACTGTTGATGTGCTGAGACATATCGATGAATACTTTCTTTGTCTTTGAAAGAGAAGCTGTTTGGTGTTCTGTTTAATTACAGACTATCCCAATGAGTCCTTCCTCAGGCTTGGGCTGCTGTCCCCAGGAGAGCACAAAAAGTGTTGGAAATGCTGGTCATATGGAAACTACTTAGTTTGTGACACCCACTTGTTACAAACTTGTAATTAAACTATAAATAGAAAGTGTATGTGTAAACATAGTGGCTTAACCATGTCACTACTTTCAAAAACAGTTACTTAGACTGAGGTTAATTTTAACAATGTTCATAGGAATTTATTAACACATTCAAAAAACAAACTGTCCCTATTGTGGAAAACAGGGCACCTCATCGAGCAAACACGATTAAAGAGTAATGTATGCAATGAATAACATTAAAACCAACAGATTAGAATAAAACATGACTGTTAAAAGTAGGAATTTATCATGTTTCACTGAATCATCCATTTTAACACAGCTGAACAAATAACATGCATCACTTATTACTCGTATTAAGAGAATCGTAAGAAGGCATAGAAGTGTATTGTACAAAACTTATTGAAGTCAAGGGAGTGTTTAGCAATGAGTGTCTGGAGCTGAGGCTGGAATATAAATTCATCATATGAAGTCAGTGGCCAATTTAAAATCACTAGAAATTTGAACTTTAAAAACCTATTTGAAGGCTGATATAATTTTTTCAACTTATGATTTCAGCTTACAGTTTCCAAAAGTTTTAAATGCATGTGGATTTTAGAGATGAACGGAATGATAATTTATTTCAGAGGAAATTTAACAATCTTTAACATAAAAATTTAGAGAAGTTTCTAGTCTTTTGTTTATGTAACAGAAATAGAAGCTAAGCATTAAGAGAAACAAATCTGACATGCCTCAGATACATTTCAGTCTTCCAGTCAAGTACACATTAAGATTACATGTATCGTGATCATGTTAATCATACTCAGTAGTATAACCAATTACATCTTCATCCTTAGACTGTCAGTGGCCGTGTCCTTTCTGACACTAGGGCTTATGTCCTGTCACCTCAACAAATTTCTAATCGCTCTTATTTGTAAAAAATTGTCTTTTAAAGCTTAGCTGTTCAGGAGGAGAATTTACTCTGTTCTTTACCACATCTTGGCTAGATATAACGTCACAACGCTTGTCATGGCAAGATATCAGCATTTTCAAGACCATAATAATATCTTTCAGTCAGAGGTCTTTCTTTTTTGGTGTTTCATTATTTCAAAGCTCCTTTGCTTACAAAGAGAGGAACCAAAGTGATTCATGAACAGACCCTAAAAGGACCAAACAGAACTCCAAACCCTGGTTGAACAGGGACATTGTCTACTGCATTTAGAAGTCTGTTAGGATGGTGTTTAGAGATGAGCTTTGAGTTCATGAATACATCTATGAAATGTGAAGAATGACGCAGACAATGCTCTTGGTAACTAGAAACAGTTAGGCCTTCACAATTCAGATGCAGTGGACTTTGTGGCATTACAAGGGTACTCACTTGAAGTATAGTCATTCAAACAAGAACGATCTTTAACTTGCATGCTGAAGATATGTGAATAGCATGCACTGTTAAGTACAGTTAATTCGTCTTATAACTTAGCATTAGTATTTGGTTGAAGTAAACAATTCAATAATGATACAGGGATCATTATGTATTCTTGGAACAGCTATTGATATTCTTTACCATGCTGTTCGTTCAAAAGCAACAGCATATATTGAAGCACTCTGCCATCCATAGGATACATAACAGCCTGACACAAATATATGGTTAATGGTTGGACTCAATCTTAAAGGTCATTTCCAACCTAAACAATTCTATGATTCTATAAATGCCAAATTAATACACTGTCAGTCTTTGAGGACTTCAAGATGTGGATCTACTTTCTGAAGCTGGGATCACCTATTAGCAAGCAGATGGTTTTGTGGAAGGAGGGAGGAAAACAGAAAATTAAACCAAATAAGCTCTTAGCTAAACACAGCCTGGATCTAGTGATAATCATAATTAGCTCTCAAATGGAGACCATGTAGTATGGATCAATGGAGTGTCTATAGTTCAACTAATCTGAAGGAAAAGTACAATTTCCAGTATCATGCATCACCTATGAGCTGCACATCCTAGAGGAAAGACCCTTTCTTACTCTTTCTAAGAAGCTGACTGCCAAAAGATCTTTAGCTCTCTTGGTATTTCTTCACTTCCTTCTCTTTTTGTGGAACCCATAGTTCCAAATGAACTAGACATGAGAGGGCAAATCATGTTTACCTTTGAGGCAGTCAAGACGTTTAGATGCCACAAGATATGAAACATGTTTCCTTCATAGAATTAACAAGGTTATTCTGAGAGCTGGAGTTAATCATCCAGGCTCTGTAGATAGCAAAGGTGGGTAGCTGAATCCCTCAAAAGCACAGAAGAACAAAAAAAAAAGTATACATGGCTTCTAGGTCCTCCATCTCTCCAAAGAATGTAAACTTTGAGTTTTCCATTGCTATGACAATACCATGGGCAGTAACTGCTACACAGAAGCATCTACTCCTCTGTACCATTGTGCGCTTTGGAGGGATGGACTCAGGCTTAGGGCATCAGAATGCTTTTCCAGTTGGAAGAGTTTTACTTATGTCCTAAATTACTTAGTGGTATTTATCATTTTAAATAACTTCATGCTGGAAATGAAATATGATTTTGAAACATATATCCTTCTAATTTAAAATTGCTGTATCTACATTTCTGGTGGTTTTTTTCTGACGCTCTTTTACTTTGGTTTAGACCTGAAACAAAACATACTGAAGCAGTGGATTTTCCTGCCAAGTGCCATTCTGAGCTGATCTACGATCTATGCTTACCTCCACTCTGTGCAAATTGCTTCAATGCTGTGATCTCTTCTAGAGACCGCTTTTTAATTTTGAGGTTAGCTGTACCATTATGAGATGCTAGCAGCAAAGGGGATAAGCCTTGAAATGTCTCAATACATTAGTAGTTTGAAAGATAGACATAAACCCCAGCAAATCCTCAGGCACACACAGTAGACCCACAGTTTCCTACTCTTAGTTGGATATTGATCAGTACTTACTTTCTCCACAGCAAGGCGAGGAAGAAGCAGTTAAAAGAAAATAGGACTTTTTAAAGAATTTGAACCTCTAAACCTGACCTTCATACAGGTCAATATTTAGGTTATATGAGGACAGATTTTATATATGCCCCAGGCCAAATCTGTACAATAGAGAGAATAGCTTGAGAACTTGGCCCAAACTTCCCTCATTCCTCACGTGCCTCATTTTTCTTCCTTAACCAAAAAAATCCCAAAATAGCACCACTACCCCTTTCGGAGAAAATTACAGATGTGATTTTTTTTTTTTTTTTAGGAAATAATTTTCATTCCAATAATAAGAACCATCTGTCTCACAAAGATTTGTCTGGTTTCAGGCATACTGTGTAACAGTGAACATTGTCACAGAAAAGCCCGTAAATTATATGCTGCTGTGGGAGCTTTAAAAGTGCTGGGCAAAATTCTCTGCTGCTATAAATGGATGCAGTTTCACTCCACTCTGGCAGAAAATCTAGCCTGCCGTGTTTATGATGTCATCAAATGAAAAGACAAGCCACTTAAAGAAAAATCAGGCTTTTGAGCCACTGCCTGTGTCATCTGCAGTAAACACTGCACTACAGGCTTTGTATTTATCATACTTTTGCTTGTTTTATTGTCCATACAGGGCTATACTATCCAGATAAAATTGGAACAGGGGTAATTGGCTTTAAGTCTAAAGTGTACCACCAGAAAATCTGATTTTGAACTGGAGTTTTGGAGGGTTTATGAGGTTATGATAGGAAAATCATGGGTAAATACAAGAAATACAGCAGAAGAGGTATTATGCCAAATTACTGTTAATTTCAGTGATCATGGAGGAAGGTTCCAGAGACGCATTAACCTGTTGACATCAATGAGATTCCATTCAGAAGAGATCTAGATCTCTTACAGGTAAGCATCTATACTTAGTCATAACCCTCTATTCTGAAGACAGGAATAATGCAAATGTAAACATGGTGTGATCAGAGGGAGTCCGAAAAGAGGAAATTCATGATGCCAACAATTATTATTCAGAATTGGACCAATTACTATTATTAGTGCATTTTGCTAATGCAGACTAAGAACGTAACACATTTCAGCCATTACAAGACAAATCACTATTCCCAAGAACAGGAATGTGGTACTATTCTTCCCATACGATTGTATCCGCCTTGACAGGAATTTAGGTACAACTGGAAATATTATGTTCACTTTGCAAAGGGGAGTGCAAGTCTGATGCTAAGTTTTAAGTAAAGCTTTTATCAATATCACAATCTTTGCACATGAGGCTCCCACTGTTGGGCAGTTTACAGCTTCAAAAGTTCTCAATATGATTTCTGAATGTGTTAACATGACTGAAAAAACTAGCTTATTAAAACACATACCTGTTTATTCTTGTCAGTTCAAGATGAGAAACCCTCGAGAGGGTCTACAATACAAATAATCTTTGAGTGATGGTGATCCCAATTTCCCTTACTACACCGGGTCTGCTCTGTAGAATATAGCAAAAGGGATTTTTCCTTTCTAGGCTGTTGGCTGGGTTTTCAGAATATAAAGCTCTGAAGAAACACTACTTGACTAATAAGGATTAAAAGGACTCTATTAACTTCCCCTTTCCTCCCTTAGACCTTCATAAATAGCAGCTAGAACAGCACACACATAAGTTCTTCCCCACAAGGACTGGCTGAAGAGATCAGTAGCCCAAGAAAAAGCAGCTTAACTCCAACCAGTCATCAAAGCTGGAGAGCTTCTGGGCACTGACACAGATGTCAGTTCGCAAAAAAGGCTAGGGAGAGTGCGTTTGAAAAGAAACACAAACATTTGGTGCCTGGCTCTGAAAAGGGTCATTCAGCTGTAACAAACCATTGATATCCAGCTCCTTTTTAATGCCAGTTGGCTCAGGGCAGAACTGCCAAGCAGAAGTAGGCTTCTACTCCAACTCTTACAGAGTCTGCAGTCTGCCACCCATCAGGGAAGGGAACGAAGCATGGGCAAGACTGCGAGCCAGGCCTTGGCTGGAAGGGGAAGGTAATGACAGCCAGCCTGCCCTGCAGCAGCACTGTGCTCATGAGGGCAGTAAGCTTTCATTTGGCTCCTCCAATTAAAACACAGTATTGTCCCTCTGCATCAGCTCCTGCTTCATCAGTCATCTCAATTTCAATGATAATTTGGCATCATGTCTCAGCCAGAAATACTGAAACTGATTCCCACTTTCAGAAACAGTTTAACCTCATTGTGAAAACAGCTGAATGAAGTCTTCTGCAGTTTGCCATAAATCCAGTGTCTTGAACTGAAACTGTACTCAACAAATCATGCCTGTCTCTCTGTACTGAATCTTTTCTTTACAGAAACAGAAGCTGGAAGATAAGCAAGAATAAGAACTACAAAGCAGATTCTGCAACATTTTCTCAGCAGTGAATCCTATCCCAGTCCCTGCTAACCTCAGTTGTGTTTAGAGTACAGTATTTCTCCCTCCTCCCATCTCAGATTAAAAATCAGAAAGGTGAACACAAGAATCAGATTGTCTTTAGTTCCCAACTATTTTCATGTTTTCTAAAAAGTCCTTATCCTAGATTGAAGCAAAAAGTCAAATAGTTTCCCCTATGGAAGCACAAAGAAACAATTCATTCCAGTTGTTGTCGCAGCATCAGTAAGTGTTGTCAAGGTTCTCTGAATTCATCTGCTAGAGAAAATACTTTGAATCACAGTATCGGCATTATCCTTGAGTAATTTTCCTTGAAAATTATCATTTCCTGTAATCATTTTCCTTGATTATATCTGGATGTGTTTATTATTATTTTTACGGCAACACACACCAATGCTGTACTCATTCTTGTTTCTGCAAGAGAAGTTTACACATCTTTCTGGCTCTTAGTCATCTGTATCACATGATGAATTTAAGTCCTTCTGTCTTTCCATCTTTTGTTCTCCTTCTCCTTTCTTGTTTCCGCTAGTAATATTATTATTACCATTATTATTTATTAATAAAGTCTGATGTTGGAGTTCAGGTGAAAGAGCCAGCGTACGTACTGGATTTAACAGCTCCACTTTATATCAGAGAGCAAAGTGCTGTGCTGTACAGAACTGGCTTAGCCGAGTTTATGCCTTGGGAGATTAGATTGCTCCAAATACTCATGAGGTACAGACACCATTTGAGACTGAACTAGGTATTGAGAGAAATTGTTTTAAAAAAATTTAATGTTTTAATGAACACACGGCCCATGTTCCTCTTTGCAGCCAACAATTCACTGTTTCCTTTAAGAAAAGATTTAGGCAACGCATTAAAACCAGATTAGTATAATCAGCTCCATGATGCCAGGCGATGGAAGAAAAAAAAATAAAATGAAGGAAATACTGTAGTTTTGAAAGCAGTGAGAAAAATTAACTGACAAGGCAATGATGCTTACCACAATGGCTTCTCTACTGAGGATTAGGGCTCATGAGCATTTGCTTTAATTTGGTGAGAAGTTTCAACACCTGTGTGCTTTCTGTACTGTCCTTATGACCATATACTAAGTCTAAATTATGTTTGTCCTATTCACTGAACCAGCCCTTGGGAAAAAAGCCAAACCAACAAAATTCCTTACATTTTCGATTTTCAGTAATTCACTAGTGGAGTAAACATAGCAGGACGATTATGTAGCTGCAGTGAATTGTTACTTACAGTTGGCAGGACTGTAAGGGTCAAGAGAATGATTAATTTTGTAAGTTGAATTTTGTAATAGAAAGGAGAGATATGTAGAGAGGATTCAAGGTGCTGAAGGATGGAGATGGGAACCAAAGCATTGGTGTTTGCTGCATTGTGTTTGGCACTGTAGAACACAAAACCTACATCAATATTTTACAGTGTAGACTTTACACAGCCATCCTGTTGGGTAGGCTTGGATTTCTGTTGAGTCACATATTTGCACCGCATGTGTTTGGGTGGGGAAAAGCTCCACACCGAAAGCATGTCTTCCAGTCCTGTACTTTAAGGATGGCCATGATTTGCTTCTGGGCAGAGAGATCGATAAGAATATCCTTTTTTCTTGTTTTGTTTTTAGTTTTGAGTATTCTGTGCATCTACAGAGGCATGAACATGTGGATCAGCAGTGGCTGTTTGAAGTGAATTTCTCACTTACCTCACTTCAATTCCTGTGTTCTGGGTCTTGGAGCATGTGAGCAGCATACCTTCTAAATGAAATCGAATTTGAAGATGTGCTCCAGCTGCCATGCACCTTAGCCATCAGCAGGAGTTTGGATCACTGGAGTAGAATTATGAAGTAAACCCCTCAAATGTGTATGGATGTGGAAATCCGGTCCCTCACAGCAACTGTTTTTCTAAAGATGTGCTTTATCAGACAGCACCACATGTGAATATACATAGATGCTCATAGATCTTTTTCTCTGACAACTTTCAACTTCTAACCACTATTCCCTTCCTTCTATGTATCCTGGTCTTAGTAGCTGTGGCACTCCAACTCTATAAGAGATGATGGCACCAGGACAGAGGAAATGTGGACTAATTGAGGTGTCTAGAATTCTTTAGTCTTTCCTTCAAAAACTGTTCCTTTGTGAGCAAGGATCCAGTTTCATGACATTTAGTTACACGGCATTGACTCAGTTTTACCATCAAAACCATTGTCAACCTGTAGATGAAAGAGCCCATAAAGCAAGACAATGCAAGATTAAAAAAAGTCGAATTAAGGGCTGATTTGGGGGTAGTCAATAACTCAAAGTCTTGAGTGAGGAATGCTGACAGGAAAAGGTATAAGAACTTGAGAAGAAAAGAAAGTAAAAAAAGACTGTTTGAAAATAGCAGCTCGACAAAAACAAGGATCAGCTTGTTTCAAGTAACAAAGTTCTCCCCTGAGGTCATTTTAAAGTTTATGTGGCCATAGAAGACCTGTCTGTAGTGACGAGGGGGTAGTAAGCTTGCAAATGTTAGAGTTAATAGCATGATAGTCTCAACAATTTACTGTGTCTGTTAAACAATAAATAGTTGTTGCGCACTCACAAATTGTGTAAAATCCTGCTTTCAAAATGCACAAATAAGGTAACTTAGAGAGCTGAGGGTTACGTTTCCTGTGATCTGAAACTGCTTTTAGGCCACCTCAATCCAGAGTCATACCTGTTTCCTTTCTTGACAGTTAGCCCCAGGGAGCCAATTAAATTTTTGAGAATGAGAGATAGGTTCAAATTCTGCCTTATGCATCACTTACAGACTTGTTAGCCAAGCTGTAGCTGCTGTATGTTTGTAATTTTTTTTTTCCATGTTAATGCATGAGCTGGAAAAATATCCACCTGGGTCTCTAATCCCAGGCTGAATTTGCAAAATGAAAATAAAAAAGTTTTTTCCCCTGTAAATTGTACAAATTTGGTTCACAGTTGTCTCAAGTACGATCATGGAAATGTTTAAAGATGGTGCTTTGCATTCATTATTATCTAGTTATAAGACTTGGCTTTCTCTCAGTGTATTTCTTCCAGGGATTGAGTTGGATTTGTAGATGTATCAAAGCATTCATTCCACCATTGTGTAAAGCTGCAGGAGTGTGTCCAAAAGCAAATAAGTGAATCTTGTACCCAATCTGATAAAGCGTGAGACCTAAGTAATTTATACTCTAACATTTTCTTCAATGCTTCAGCTATCTTAATTTGATATAAACTGTACATATAAGGAAGCCAATGCAGGTTATGCCAGAATAAATCAGAACTGCTAGAGTGCTATTTAATTTCATGGGGGAATTTAAAGGTTTCCCTTTAATCGCTGTGGTAATTACTCAAAGAAGCTGTTTACTACAAGGCGACCATTTGACAGAACAAGCTTAACAGTGCCAGAAAAAGCAAAACCAAAACCCACAGATGGTTGACAACTTTAAGCTCCCTCTTCCTTTCCATCAGTTTCACGTCTACTTTCATAAATGTTTTTCTCTTGGCACTTTCATAGAAAATTCCATAAAGTACTCATTCCTCACAAGATACTTTTGCAACTTCAGGGCTGGTGAAATTCCCTCCTGAAATGTTTGAAGTGGAAGAGAGCCCCAAGGCTACTCCATCACTCAGCATGAGCTCCGTGGAGAGCTCCCTGTGCTTGAAAACCTGCTGTCTAAGGAGGGAAGTCAGCTGTCTCAGTGGGATGGAGCTATCCAGCTCCAGCACTACACAGGCTTGGGGTCCACAGGCCAGGAGAAGAGGTTTCCACACTGTTTTGGGAGAGGAAGAAAGAGCAAAGATCAACAGTATTCACCCTGATGGCCTGAAACATATGTGGAATCTATCAGGAAGTTAATGCTGCATAAATATCATACGGCCCAGGCTCATCTATTGTCATATTGCAATGACAGACAGTAAAGCAAAGCAAAGCAAACAGCACAGATGGCTGTATTTATGGCTACATTGAGTTCAAATAAAAAAATTTACTTCCTGATGTTTTTTGAGTGTCTCAGATAAAGGGAGTGGTTTACGCTTGCCACTGTCATCTGCGGTGCTCACAATGTCGTCACTTCGCATTGCGTTTAATAAGGCTTAAAGAAGCCCACAGTCTTCAGCACCAGTACCAAAATGGGTCTCACATTTCACTTCTGCAGTAAAGAGTTAGAATTTCAATGGATTTAAGCAGAGTAACATGCAAAAGGACTCAGTTCAAATCCTTTTTTTTTTCCTCTCGTGGGCAAGCAGCCTACGACTAGAATTTATTTGAAAGTTTAAAGCCAACCTTCATCCTGATGTACATTAGGGCACTCCAGGGTCAATGAAGGGCTGAAATAGAGTTTTGATTGTTTGGTGTATTTACTATGAGGAGTGGGAACAGAGGAGTTGCACTGGTTATTTGGCGATATTACTCACTTAGCTCCAGGAATTTGGTATTTCTGCCTATTTGCAAAGTTGGAACTGCATCATCTCGCATTGCCTTATTCTGAGTTTTGTTCCCCATCACATCTAAGTAAGTCCTACACAACCCCATAGAAGGAGAAAACTGAATAAGAAGCCGATGTGATTAATAACTAACTAAAGGCAGGAAATATAATTAATGTCAATCAGCATGAATTCATAGCATCCAGAAGCTGTCAAATCTGATATTTTTCTGAGAGTGCAGATATAGTTAGCGAATACAATAGTGTCAATGTAACTTAGATTTCAGTACAGCTTATGGGTAAGATAGCATACAGTGCTCTGCATAACAAAGGAGAAGAACAGAAACTGGATTGCCCGTGAAATGGATTTAGAAGGGACAAGATGGCTGACTTGGAAAATTAATTCTCAAAGGGAAGTCATCACTAAATGTCTACTCCAAGTGGTCTCCTATCCTTTCTTTAATTAAATCATGGAAACTGAACTCTGCGTCAAACTTAAGTTATTTTAAGCTGTCGTCTCTTCCTCAATGTAGTATCATGATTTAGACAGTCTGCCACAAATATTACGCTCTTGACAAAATGTTACGCAAAGTAACAGGTTGGCAAATCAGTGATGGTGCAGTGATACTAGAACAAAATGAAAGTGCCTGCCACTTGCCAGGCTATTCTGTGAGACCACACAGCAAATTATCTGGCATCCCTGCCACGCTGGCACTTTTCAGCTGTGGATACAGTTTACAGCGCTGATGCACGCTATTAGGAGATACCTCTTCAGACCCTACTGCCTCCAGTTTACTGTCAATTTTGGCTATTATTGATTCATCTTTCTCTGCACCAGTATTCAGTACCTGAGTATAGAAATTTTTCTAAGGGTGTTGTGTTTGTTTTTTTTGGTTGTGTGTGGTTTGGGTTTTTTTTTTCCTTTTTCTAGAAGAACTGTCAGTGGCAAATTTCGCAGTCAGTCACTATGATGGCTGTGAATTGTAAGCTCCTTTATGCCTGTTGCATAATTTTACTGTACTGCCAACTTTTTAATTTTTACATCCACCTCTGGTGCATAGATTTTCAAGAGTTCCTAAAGGAGTTTGCAGTTGTTTTTTTTATTCGAAAATGAATCACATTTAAACAAAAACATCTGTTTACAAGTGAAAATCAGCTGTTTGGAGCTTATATACCTGCTAGACTGCAGATGCAGACAACAGCTAGGGATCCTTCTCTTGAGATTAATGAGAATTTTTACTAAGAAGACAGATTAGCTCTAAAATGAATAACTGAGTTCTTCTGTGTTATTTTCCTCACAGTCTTCCCAGAAACTAAAATGATGGAAGAAGGATATAGCTAGGCAAGAGTGAATTGTAAATGGTGAATTTGTCTTGAAATAGACATATTATCAAATCAGAAAAATAAAATCAAAAAAATTACCTTGCATCAAAAAAGAATTTTAGATGAAAGAACCAGAGAAGCTGAGTCAGCTACTATAGAGCAGAATATAAAAATTAAATCATATATATATATTTAGTAGAAATACTGATTAACAGCAAATTTTGGGAATAAAACTGACCTGCTCCATAAACAATATCTGTGCTCCAAAAATTTCAGGTCAATTTTATTTGGACATTGTGGTGAAAGAAATTCAATGAAACTAGCTTGTGCTGTATATAACAGTGAAAAATTTTCATGTAATTTTATTTTTTACCAGAATTAAGTGATTCATCTGCCTTAGGAAACTTCATTTTAAAAATGCAAATTCCAGATATTCCTCTACATCTTGAGAAGAGCCTGTAAGGAAAGTATAATCCAGTGAAAGAGTTTGCAAGCAGTAAAATCCAGCACGTGCACTTGGTTTATTCATGCACAGTTCTTAGTGAGATGGAGGTGAACCAAAATTCTAGAACTTTAGATCTGAAAAGTCTAAAAGGGATTGTTCTAACCCCACCAAATATAAATCAGATAATATTACTGGTTTCTAATCCACACAGAGAAGCACAGTGCCAGATCATTAGCATTTCATTTAGTGAAAGTACTGTCTAAATCTGCAGACCCTCTGGAGAAATCCATCTGTTCTCATTAATCAGGGCATCTGTTTTGGCAACCAGCTATTAACAAGAATTCTGCAGTCTGGATAGAAAATCCAAAAGTCATTTCTTTATGAATGTGATATGAGGTACCTTGTTACATCTTCAGTGGATTTTTTTTTTAACCCTTTCTTTTCTCTCCTGCCCCCCCGTCCTGTCAAATCCACACTTGCAAGTGCTTTACTGAATGGGTGCCTTAACCTGCCTTCATCATAGCGAAAGCCTACAGATTCCATATGGGTGATGAGAAGATGGATATTTAAGCATCCTTCATCAGATTCATCAGCTTTAAACAATTGATCTCTGCCTTCATTCTCTATAAATGCACTCAATCTTTTCCTGACATGAGGATGAAAATTAGTCTCTGCAGCTGTGCTCAGGGAGACTTTGTAAGATTTCTGAAGCATTCTTTGAGGTCCAGTGGCTATAATGCTGCAGAATATTACTTTCTTCTGCATTTTATTGAGATGAACTGAGTGTGACACACTGAAATTGAGTCTAAAACAGCAATAGTTGGAAATAAACTTTTTTTTTTTCCAGAGGAGTTGTTATTCAAAATGTCTTGAAATTAACTGGATATAACCTTAAAGAAGCAAATAATTCATTTATTCATGACTTACATGAACAAATTTTCACCCACTTGTCTTCAGGTTCTGTCAGAAGAAATCTTTTTGCTGGTAATAAAACCTCCTACTTTAATTTTATTAAGTTAAAAATTATCATTGTCACAGAAATGTGGAAATAAAAGCAATTGCACCCCATTTCCATCTTCCCAGCAATAAAACCAAGAGAAAAAGAAGAAGAATCTGTGAAACAGTCTCTGCTGTCATAAGAAATGTAAATTACTCATGGAGTAAAAAGAGCTGACGCATTAAATTGAATTATGAAACTGTTTTCTCCATATGCAATTATCCTTTTCTAATTTGTAACCACAGTGAAAAGAGTATTCTTATTACCAGAATCCACTTCACTATGAAGTAAAGCAGTGTAATGACCTGCATACATGCTTGGGAATGAAGAACATGAGTTCTAATTCTGGTGCTGAATCTAATAACTTTGGTGGCCCTAGGCAATGTGCTCTGGCCTCTGATCAACACTCCATCCCTATTGAGGAAAGCATTTAAGTACATTAGGTGTAAGTACATAAAACTCTCCGAGATTTAAGCAACTGGTTAACAGCTTTGCTGCACTGCAAGGTATCTAGCTGTTGTTTGAGTAATACAGGAGACATCAAAACAATTATATCTTTGAAATGCAAGCTGAAGACTGTGTTAAGTTTTGGTAATGGGTATGAGAGCGTTTGAAATCAGAAAAATAAGCATAGGACTTTGGACACAGATATACAGTCATTTAATACAGAAGAGAAATACAGAATCCCTGAAGTTGAGAGCTCTAAAATCTGTTACTTTTCTTGTCCTTACTGAGCTAGAGAAATCACAAATATGATAGACTACTAAGGAATTTACTTTTTTAATGTTCACCTGATATTAATGAAAGTGTTAAGCATATCATGAAGCTTCTGAGGTAGAGAAACACAGCATTTCCTAGAATAACTTTAATAGCTTTCATGTGACTCTTCAGAAGGACAAAACTCATTAAAAAACAGGTCTATCTTTGTCTAACAGTCAACAAAAGTAGCTTGATCTTTAAAAGTGATGAGCGGTAAACATCTACTGAAGTCAGTGGAAGCTGTCATTAGTCTGTACTGTGCTAACTCAGACCCTATATTTGTCTTTGCTTCCCTGTCTATAGAGACGATAATACCTATTCACCTTTTGGGGATTACTAACATCAAAATCAACTATCTGAGACCAAACAGTGAGACTCCAGAGTACATTAAAAGCCTACAAGTTCAGTATAGTGAAAAAAAAATATATATAAAATGCTGGGTTTATTTTCAAAAAACCGAAACTGATTATTAACGCTTTACATTTTAATGAGAACCATCACAGTAGGAACAGAAATAACTTCTGAATAGAATGGATTTGAGGCAAAAGAATCAAAACAATATAACTTGCTTTAACAAGAGAGACTTCCATGAAAAATAATTTCGACCAATAAGTCATTACCAAATTCTAGTTGGGGAAACAGATGCTTATCATTAAAAGGGAATTAACATCTGGAGAATACATACTCAATTTACAGGCTAAACATAACCTAAAGGTTCTAATTTTCCACATGTTTCTGGTTATGTCCACAAAATCAGTCAGAAATTCCAAGGCTGGCAGAAACACCTCCTCGAAGTAAGGAGTGAAGAATTAAAGTGTCCTTCACCATTTTACTGAGGAAAGCATATGGGTGGTTCCTAGGACTAGCTCTATTCCTTGCAAGGGATGGAAAAGTCACAACCTGGCTGTGAAAACTGAGTACTTTGAATGGAAATGGAAAGCCTTAGGTAGTAGAATATACTAACAGCCGCTGTAAGACATGAAAAATATCTTTTCTGGATGATTCATAAAGACAAAATTGGAGATGAGTGGTTAGAGATTACAAGGGATGATGCAAGGGAAGGTAGCCTTGACAAAGGGGCTGTTCCTGGCCTTTTTGTGTTGTATTAGCCCATACATAGGTTACATTATGTGCTTTTCCCCGGATGGGAGCTTTTTCCCCCAATAGAGGATAGCAAAAGTATATGATATAAAGAGGTTTTGGATCCTAATGACCAGAAACACTATGAAAATGACAATTGATTACTTTGGAAAAGGGTAAGAAATACCTTTAGACCCAAATGGATAATAAACATATAATGTACTACAGGAGATGTGAACTGTCAGCACTCAGCAAGGAGGATGCTCTTGTCACTCTTCTATCTGTATAAAGGCCTTACCAATATCCTTGCATAGAACAGGATAACATAACAGAAAACAAAACTTTACTGATCATCTGGCAACCTCTTTTTTTCAGACTTATGTAACCATTTGCTTTTTTTAACCTGAAAGCTTAGGAAAAAAAAACAAAAAGGAAAGAAAATAATTGTAAAAATAAACAATACAGTCCTTTATGGACCTATGTAACAATGATGAGAATGTATCAATTTATTCTGGATTGCAATACCTTTTCTATGAGGCAGAGTAGTTATAAACATCAAAGGAAGTATGCTAAAGGGAATCAAAACTGGTCAACACAAGCCAGTCTATTAGTATTATGATTCTTAAATACCAAAGATCTCCATTCATGTATAGCTATTAAGACATATTCAGTCAGCACACTGATAATTTCAGACTGGCTGAAACTGATAATGGAATTTTAAGGGAGAAGATTTATCATAGCTATACAATGTTCTTGTTAAACAGGTAATGCTGAAGTTAGTGAAAATGCTATTGACTTCACTGGGCCCAGATTTAATTTAATGAATGTTTTAGATCAGCTTTAATCCTGTACTGCGTGCATCTAACCTTTTAATCTCTTGTTGTATGTGAATTCTTAGTTAAGTGACAAGAGTGCCTTCATGCAACGACTCCTTGACTAGACCTTTCATAATTTTCTGGAAATTTATTTCTAGCACAAAATGTAACAAAGTGCGTTTATAGGAACTGTTTTGCCTTGAAAATCCCTAAAGCTAGACAGAAAAACAAAAGGTGTTTCCATTTTCAATACTCTTAATATTTATTCAAGCTTCTCCCGCAATATTACTCTCTCCTTAAGGGAGAGGGGTGGGGCTTTTTTATTGCTTTATGGTTTTGTTTTTTTTTTTCTTTTTTGAGGAATGGGGAGGCAGAAGCGGGGAGTTCTCCCAAACTTCACTGACCTGTAACAACATTGGTGCCTTTCTGAATTGCTGTAACAGTGCCTACAGCTGTATAGGGCTGTGCAGCTTCATCATGTATTCTTTCATGGTCCTGGATCACTTCCCTCCGAGCTTAGAGCTGCATATTCAAACAAAAACCTCTTCATATACGATCATTCATAATCACACAAGCCAGCAGAAGCACTTATGAACACCCAAGATAATGATGTACAAGGTAATTGATTTATTCATATTCAGCAGAAACTAAAGCTTGTAAATCAATTTTACCTTCATATAGAAGAGAACTGAACAGTAGTGGCAAATATATTTTTTTTTTAAACTAAATTTCACTAGAAAAACTGCTTAATTATCTGAGAAAAGTTAAGATAACAAAAATAATTTTGGTTTTGACCGTAACAACAACAACAGAAATAAGAAACTTCTAACATTCCATAATTTATATCAATCCATGTGGGTCAAATACGTACTGAGATCTGAACTGTTTGCTTTGTGGGAACTAGCCATCTAGAACAAGGTAAAATGTAACCCAACAGGTTTGCCCTGCAAGCGTTTCTTGTAAAAAGCATTTATTTTCGTAGAATTCTGTAAAATGGTAATTCTGTGGTGTCCATCTGCAGGCTTCTGAAGTCATGTGCATCCTTTTGTATCTTTACATTTGGTATGCTTTAAGCACATGCTACGGTTCAAGCAAGGAGTAACATGGTAGCAGTGTAGCTGTTGCTGCACAAAAGAGAGCAATTGAAAACAAAAGCCTCAGGAAGCAGAGACAACAACTGCTTGATAGCGATGGAGACATGAATAGAAGTAGTTTATCTAAAATTAGAGCCAGATGCCTCACTAAGCCCCAAATAACACTGTTTATGCAGTCTTTGTTTACCAGAGTTCATCTCTGCATAAATCATAAGAATGCACCTCTGGTTCAGGCTAAATGGGACCCAAAGCTAACAGAGCACACCCTCATTTTCTTTCTCAGTATCCATTTAGGTCATAGTGTGACAGAGAAGTGCACTTATTTAAATGAGTGAATTTTGTAATAGTACAGCTCAGAGTGCCCTTTCTTTTTCCTGCCTGGCTATCCACCCCGTATGCTCACCATTCTTGAGGAGAAATCAGACACCTCAAGCTTTAAAGCTCAACAAAAATCCATCACAGTTTGGTGACATCTGCTGTATTCCATAATTGGAGCCGCTTTATGAGCTCTCCAAAATTGCATTTAAAGTGATAACACAATCCCACTTCCTCTTTGTGTGGAAGCCAACATTTGACGCATGTAGCTGGAAGGTAGATCTGTACTGTTTAAATAAAAATTGTCCTAGTTAGGAATGTTTTGACTCAGATTCCCTGCCCCACCCCTCCTTCCCACATTGGCCAATACTATTGTTTTGAAACTGAAACTCTTAATGAGAAAGTGTTTCAGTGAAACTTTCATGAGAAAACTTAAACAGATCCTGAAGGCCACACAGACCTAGAACTCTCATCTCACAATCCCACGGCAACTGGGTTTTCTATCTCAGCATAGAGTACAGTGACTGATTGGATCTCTAAATTTATATTAGTGAAATATCCACTATGCTTAGGAGACTAACACTGTAGTCTGATGCCTCTTACTCAGATTCAATTCTTTACTCCATAAGAGGCAAAGGAAATACTTGAACTTGTGTCATTCATATCTTAGAAAGCACTTTGGCCACCTCCCATGAATTGGAAGATGCCAGGAGCTCCCCTTGTTTCAGAAGGCAAAGGAAATCACAATATTACAAATACCTGGGTTTATATTTGATCCCAAAAAATAAAAAGGAATATGAAGATGGAAGTGGAGTGAAAGAGAACACAAAACAGTAAAGTTCACAGTTCTGAATTCCAAAAAAAAAGAACAAATTCAGACAGTAAGGGTAATGAGCTCCTAAAGTAGGCCTTGGGAGACTATTTCAAGAGACTAGGGACTGTTGGTAGGTTCCCTTTGGAAAAAAAAATCCAAGGGAAAAAAGAAAGTCAGAAGAATTGGCAATTGCTGATAAATTAGAAAACGTATCAACAGGATGAAATCAAATGAAAGGAAACTTTGCCCCTGTAATAGTGAATATAAAGTGCAGAATATAACTTGGGCAAAGTAGTATAGGAGGAATGATCTAGGGTGTTGAAGTTATATTGGGTGACAAACTGACCACATTTTAAGACTGGACCGCTGGACCCTCTACTGCATCATTCAGACATACATCATTCAGATATGTATCAGTAGGACCATATCAGATAAGGTATAAATTGTCTGAGAGTAGCTGCTGTTGGGAAGCACTCACCTGGGAGACTGAATCACACACTATAATTTACCAAAAGAGATGACAAACAAGAAAGAAATAAGAGGGATGAGGATTTTGTAAACCCTAGATAATGAGGTAAGGATAAAAAGTATTTAAGGGCAGTTACTCTGCTGCAAACAAATGATAAACAAATACCTAAATCTGTGTATGTCTGATGAAAAACATAATTAGCATTAAGCATGGGCAGAGCTGCAATGTTTCTGGAAGTCTGATGATCAGGTTAGCTGAAGATATGCTGAGTGCTCAGATATATTTTATCCCACCACAAAGCTGAGAATAGAGCGAACAACACCTGGAACTCCTCTCCAGCCTCACTTTTTCACATGTCTGTGCCTTCATACTTCTCTGGTTTGGCTGCTGAGAAGGTGGCAATTTGACAGTGAGCAGAAGCATTATCATATAAGGAGTTAAACTAGACTGAAGAAGAGGAAGGAAAAGTGTCTAAGTCATTCTTCACAGTCATGCTCATCGCTTTTTAAAACAAGGATACTGCGCTACTTTTAGCAAATTTCCCGGAAACATAACATGCTGAATATTCATTATCCACCATGAAAGCTACAAGATGGTGAGCAATATTGTTTAAGTCTTTCTTTTATTTCACAAAATGGGTAAAGCTCAAAGCTGTATATCAAGTACTTGGATTTGTTTGTACTGTATTTTGCAACTAGAGGTGGCCAGACAGCTTCTAGCAAAAGCTAACTCTCAAACAAAACAAACCAAACCAAAAAAACCAGAAGCAGTATTTGTTAATAATTCAAACTACATTTTTATTCAAGATCTAACAAGTCCCGTGGCCGGCTGGTTTTCTGAAGACTTGCCTGCCGCCTCAGCTCCCAAATTGGGAAGGCCTGGTCAAAGACTCCATCAGGGCATCAAAGTTTCTTAACTTTCAGGAGGCAGGCGAGCCCAAACTGGAGGACAACCAGGCACTTAACTTCCCTGTGAAATGGACTTAATTTCCCTTGTTCTGTTGAAACTTTTGTCATCGTTTTCAAGGGAAATAAATTTCCATGAGAGGATAAGTCACTGGAAACTTTGAAGTTTTCCATATGAAAATTAATTTGTTTGTCATTATATATGGATTTGAACAACAAACGCTACAGAGCAGGGACAGGAGGGAAATAACGAAATAGCTGCTTAAAGGGATCAGTGCTCCTATTACGTAAAGCATGAAGAGGTGATCCTCCTGTGAGGAAGGAGAAAGCAAACAGCGAGCATGTCATTAAATAATGTTGTACATGCACAGGGACCAAGCTTTCTGAGGCCATCTAGCATTTCCCAGGAAGGGAAGCTTCTCAAGTGGTCGTACTAGTTGATGATCTTTTAAAATAACACTTTGTGCATATAAAACTGATTTGAGTTCACAGCAGCAATTCTCATGACTCAGTGTGGCAAACAGCCAGATGACGATCACAGTCTCACTGACAGCCTCATTCTTCTCAGTCCTATTTCAGAGCTCAAAGCTACCTGAAATATATTGCTTTGCATTAAAAATAGTCTACTATGTAGCACTGCATACCTTTGAAAACTTGCAACATCTACAGAATCATAAGTAGAAGACAGAATGGACTATCAGATGACCTACTCATCTTTGTAATCATGACAAGATGGTGTTAGTTCAGGTTAGTGATGTGTGCCAAATGGCTTTGGATATTTTATCTGCAAGGCCTAAAAGGTCTCATTGACAGAAAGGTTTCTATCGCGCATGAAATCTCACTAGTGAATTGTGTAAGTTTCATGGGAATTCAATAGGAGCAAGACTCATCATTCTATATTTAGGGATATCCAGTTTACGAAGACCTATATGCTATGAACCTTCTATAGCTTGATTAAAATAGCATATATACTTCAAGTACTTCATACGTCTTAGTCCCTCAGATCCACCAAAACTATTTGCTTTGAGTGCTTCTTGCTGATATGTTAAAAAAAAAATAAGCAATGGGGTGTGTTTTGAGGAAAACTGAGCAATCTTTCAGATTGCTCAGTTTGTATTTCACCTCATTCTTCCATGGGTTATGTCTACACCAGAAAATTCAAGCATTCCCAGGAATATCTACTGTTAAACTGCTAGAATGGTCCCAGATACCTTTTGGCATGTTATACATAACACCCTCCAAAGCTACTCCTGAGAATGACTGGGGAGTTAGCATATACCACAGACCTTTCCAATAGGCAGTTAGCGTGCAGTTGCTCCTTTATGGAGAGGTAAGTTAATTTACTAGCTTAGATGTGAGCCATTCTGTGACAGTTGGTTTAAGTACTTGGGAATGCTCATGGCACAAAATTTACTGCTATAGATACGTCCATAGGGAACAAAACAAACAATCAAAGCGTCAAAATGTCCAGCTGGCATCAAGAGAGTGGAATGACTAGAACTGAACAAGAGGATGATGTAAGTTACTATTCAGTTATGTTTTATCACACACACATACATGCAAATCCATGTCACACGAAGCCTCGACTTAACCAGGATATCTCCACTCTTCGGGTATAGCAGTCTTAAGTCTGTTTTGTTGTTAATAACTAGAAGTTATATAACCTGCCACTATTGCAGAAGTTATTTATCACTCACTTTTGCAAAGATTTTCTACCATGTGTTCAGGTGTCATTTTCACCTAAAGTATAGAAGAATGTCCCAGATCTACTAAGCTGGAAGTAATCAAATTATGTACAATAAGAGAGTCAGAAAAAAATTTGTGCTAGAAATACCTCATATGTGGTAACTGAAAAAATAGAACAACAGAAGAAAATGAAAGGCAGGTTGTAGGTACCCCACAAATAGGGTAAGTCAAGAATTTTCATCTATTACTTCCTAGATGTATTACAGATTTTTTGGTACCTCAGGAAAGTCATATGACAGTTTTGGATTTGTATTTTCTATATAAGCACACTGATTCAGATGTCACTTAGAAGAAGCTTTGGAGCTTGAAATCACATTTTTAAATTACTGTGTCTTCTTCAGTTGGAAACAGCCATAAGGACAAAAGATATTATTTCAAAGTCTGGAATGGCTTTTGAGTTCTGCTTAACCACATCTTGGTACACAAAAAACCTAATAATGACAGGCAAATGTGTTTGGCATTTCATGTGGCAAAATAGTAATGACTATTTTATTAGAAAAAGGAATGAGTCAAAAGACAAGTGTATAACACCAATCTGCATGCCTGTATTTATATCCAGCATGATTTTAAATGAGAATAGTATCCTAAGTAAACGTAAGTAGGAAGCTACTTAATTTAACTTAGAGTCAGACAGAAGCAGAGAAGATACATAGTTTGAAAACAGCCGTCTTCTTTTTCCCATAGAAAACTCCTGATTCCATTTGTAAATATCTGTAATAAGTCACATAAAGCAGAGATTTCTTAACATGTATAATCCAAGAGAAAGGCAACAGGAAAGACACGTCCTTTTGTCTTTCAAGAAGCTTCTGCCTTTCGAGTCATTATTCATCCCAGTCCCTAACAGCTGCATATACTATATTTTTAATTTGCTGTCTCTAAGAATTTCACACAGCAACAAAAGCATCTATCCTCTGTCAAAAGTTCAGATAAATAGACTGTGAGGTGTAAATGAGTCATCCCACACAAGGAAGTAGCTGAGGGTTATGAGATAATTTGGTACAGAAATACAGATGAGTCCAATTCGTAGAAAACCTACAGATCCAGGTAACACTGAACTCTACTTGCATAGACAGGAACTCAAATATTTAACAAGACAAAATTTCTTAACTTGACTGTCCAAGCGATCTGACATAAACTGGCATAGCAACTCCAGCAAATAGTTTGTTATGACTGTGTAATCCACCTAAGTACTCACTTCCCCCTAGAAGGTGTCACTCCAGCAGGGTCAGGCCCATGCCAAGCAGGTTTACAAACCATAAAGCTGAATCCTTCTTTCTGTCCAGGCAGATAGTGCACAGTTCGGGTGCTGCAATTTCAATACATGCAATAAGAAAATGGGGCTTCTCCCATCAAAGCTGCTGGGTTCTTTTTGCAGGACATTTGGCGTATCTCCACAGACAAATGTGATGCTTATCAAAGAAGGAATTAACACAATAAATGGAAACAAAAATTGAACTAGTGAGCTTTTCATTGAAGGCCGGGTAACTTAGCTTGCATATCTCTCCCTTTAAGCAAGAATAGAGCATTGTATTAATTTTTCCAACTTTATCAGCAGTTGGCAAACCTTAGATATCCGATGAGCTATATGGGTTTATTTGCTAGATTTCTGTTTGAGGGTTGTCCTGGCAAAGTATATGTCTCGTACCAAGAGCCCTCAGTACTAAACAGGTTTAGCATCTAATAGCTACTCTCTCTCCTTAAAGTTATTTCATATGGCTATACCTTTGGCAAGCGAGGAGAAGATGTTCTGCCAGCATGAGGCGATTCTTTGTTCTTTCCATAGAAAACAGAGGAAGGGATTTGCAAGAAACACCTTCCCAGCCTCACGTGCTTCTGAGGCCAATCACATTTTCTAGTAGTAAGACCTGCATTGTGGAAACAGAATTTAGTGTGCTCTGTCCGTAAGGAGAAATTTTATATGCTTCAGCTGGAATAAAACTGTCTGGATCGTACAGAATATTCAGATCAAGCAAGGGGACTCATACAAGAACACTACTTTGTGTATAGAATTATTAAAATGATCTCTATTAGCCAGAAAATTAAATCCCATTACTGAAACACTTGTGAAATGTTTATGAAGAATTTGAAGGAAAGATATTAATAAGTATTTGATTGAGAATTATTAAAGAGTCATTAAAGTATTTCTTTATACACAGCTCAGTTATTGTGAGCAATTTTGAGGCTCTTTATTTTACACTTGATGTAGATGACTGGTACTGCAGGCTCCTTTCGTTCCGATATTGAAAGAGCAGCTGAGCTCAGTACTTCACTTTTTGTGGATGGTCACACCAGCAATTGACACAGCCAGGTCATTAGCATATTATAGCTTCACACTACAATGTTTATGGATGAGATACTGTTCATGCATGTTGGATTCTCATGTGAAAACCAAGGAATGCAGAATGTTTTCTTTCTAATACAGCACTGGAACGAAGGGAGAGAGAGGTAGGTGATGATAACCCAGGAATTATAATGGGGTTAAAAGGCCCAAATAGGAAGGCCAACCAGTTACAGAACTCTTCCTATAGCCTCCTTTTCTAAGTGGCACAGTTGTATCCATCATCTAGTACATATCTGCCTTTAAAAACAAAATTTTAAAACTTCAGTATTTGATATTGTCAATATGCAAAACCCCAAAGCTTAAAAATGTTTAATTGAGTGTGCTCATGAGAAAGATGCTGGGGTAAGGGTAGAGGCTACAAGGAGAGACATCTGAGGAAGGCTGACCTTATGAGGAGAGGAGCTCTGAGTAGGAGGAAAAAACTGGGATGAGCTTTGGGTACAGATGATTCTAAGACAAGAAGGAGGAAATAGTGTCTGTATGGACGAAGGGGCTTCTCGGGGGG
>VWZK01020960.1:14737-56337 GCA_013396935.1 Baryphthengus martii | reverse complement strand
GGGGGGGGGTGTGTGTGAAATGAACCAGAGGCTCCTTAGACCAGAGGATCTGGGAATTTGGGGCAGATTAGATCTCAGTTTGAGGGGCTAGTCACACAACTGACCTAGCTCCCATCTTACCCTACTCACCCAGCATCAGCCTGCACGCATTAACCCCAGGCTTCTGTTGCATATTCTTTACATTTTGAAATTTTCCAAGTCCACAGGTGATTCCTGAATCTTGTTATGGTAAAGGCACAATGAGACTTTCCCATTTAAATGTTATTATGGCATTGTTACTTTTCCACTTGTTTGATAGGAGTCTATTCTGCAAAGCCATAGAGGTTATCTTTTAAATGTTTTGAATGAAAATATAACTCATTCTTGAAAAAAGGACCATCAAAGTTTGAAAGTAAATGCAAATATGTAGCACTGGAATAAAGGTTTTTTCTTTCTTCTGACTGAAAAACTAGCATCTGGAGTTGATTTCTCTCAGCTGCTTTTCTTTAAGTGTTCAGTTTTTAGTTTGGACCCAGCTGTCAAATAACACATTCTAAATTAGAGAATTACATTGAAGATGCCTGATAACAGTGGTGGAGAGTAGGGACAGAGAAGAAAAGGTTAAAATTGATATCTAAGGATGAAGGTAACTAATTAAAACTTCATCTAACAAATATGCATAAATAAAATAACTGGAAGAGAGAAAATAAAACCATGGAAGCCACAAAATACGGAAAAAGAAAAAAGATCATATTATTCACAGCTCCTTTAGGAATCCTGCATATTAATTGAATCACAATAGTAATAAACTCTTAAGTTTTAAAATACTTGTTTCTTGACTCGCTGCCAACAGAAATTTAGCTACAAGACCCTGCCATCTTGCAGAGATCTCCAGGGATGAAAAGACTATAGATGTGCATAAAGTGGCCTAGATTAATATGATGACACTTCAAAAGCACAAGTTGGAATATTCCCCATTTCATCTTGAGTTGTGAATAATTCATCATTTTAAAACATGAGGTTTTTAAAACTTAGATGCAGACACAGATGCATAATTATTGAATTTCCTTTGATCCACACTGTTTGTTTAATCAGTTAGCTAACATTAGGAAGTATGTTTTGTAATAATTGTAATTTGAGTTTTCTTATATAATAGAAAAGGGAGAGAAAGGAAATACTTAAATATAAGACTAAGACATCTCAAGCCATTTTTACAATCTTTTCAGCGTAAAAGTTTTGTGTTTCCTACAGAAGATGAGGGATAAATAGAGGTTAGATCTTGATGATTCGGCTTAATGTGGCATTCTAAATTTGATTGCAATTGCCTAACTTTGATTACAAGTTTATCTAGAACTATGGAAGCTACAGGCACTACAGAAAATATACATGTATTGTGTTTTCACAAAGTTCCAGTATCTATTTTTGTACAGTATAACTTAACAGTTTAGCTTGTTGTAACTGTGAATTATACTAAACATGTACTCTTACCTTTGTACAGAAAATATTTAAAGATACTATTTAAGCCAATGAAAGCTGGTAAATGATCCTTCTTCTATGTTATTATCCTATTCTGTTCTGTTCCTATCAGCCATACAATAGAAAATGGCTTCTAGCCCAGAGAAACTATTTATAGTAGAAGTGGCTTTAAGTAGGCTTAATTACAAACTAAGATTTATTAATTCTCCCAAACAGATCAGTTTCACAACTTAGATGAATGCAGCTCACTGTCTTTAGGTGTGAAGCAAGACTATGACTTGAAGACATTTCCTACTACAGAATACAAAACAAAGCTATCATTGAAATCTTTCCAGTGCTTAACAGGAGCACGATTTCAGCTCCAAGCAACAGAGAGCAGCATTCACAGCTGTGTTTTCCAAGCTGTCTGCTGGCATTAGGAAAGATGGTTATAATCCTATATCCTCCTTATAGCTCAGCCAGCTAACATCCAAGAGATGGTAGTCCAGGAGTTCTACTTATTTGCATGCATACATAAAGGCCATAATTAGGCCTGGAGAGCAGCAAAGTCAAAATAAATCAAAGGAAACTGTACTTACAGGAACTTAAACACATTCCTCTTTGGCCCAAAATATGTTTTTTCCATCAGCTTTTAAAAGTTCTCCATCTGCAATCAACTCAAAAAGATGCATTTTCAGGCACCTGAGTCAAGAAAAGCTGTTCTACCTTTGCTCAGAGCTATAATTGGTTTAGGGGGGAGATAATTACCTAAGAATGTATGCAACAATATTCTTGACTGAAAAGATATGAAACTATCTTGAAGAATGCATCTGCACCGATCTTGTCTTTTGGCAAACATGTTTCCTTCTCCTTTTAGATGTGCAATCTATTACTCCCAAATCCATAAAACCTCATGGTTCAAACTCAGCTAGGTGAATGGAGACATTCATCTTATGCTTCAAAAATACTAGGAACCTACATGAAATCTTGTTGAAATTCATCAATTTTGGCAATGTTTGTAACAGAACTGAGAGTTCATCTGAGGCCCCAGTGCAGAGCTTTTGAAGTCGTTGAAAAGATTGCATTGGCTCAATGTGGTGAGGTTAGACCTATGATACTACAAAATTTGTTCTTGTAGTAACAACATGTGATTCTGAACAGACTGAATAAGCCAAGAACAAGCTTTTATAGATAATATAAGAATAGTTATCTTCCTCAATCTTTGCATAGGACAGAGGGAAAAGGGGTAAGTGTGCAGTCAAACATCCTTTTATATTTTCCAAAACAGAAGCCAGCAGCTGCATCTCCTCTTTACAACAGCCTACCTGGATTTTCCTTCCATTGGCATATGCAACAGCTTTTTGAACCCAATTTAGCTACTGACAATAACAGCATCCTGCAGACACGCAGTGGGAGTTGTGTGGAAGAAATACCTCCTTACTTTCGTTTTCAACTTGAAATTTAAGCATTTTATTTGCTAATCCCTTGTTACTGTGTTCTGAGAAACAATGAATAATATTCCCTACCTATATCCTACATGACATTCACTGCATCATACCTAGAATATCTGCCTTCTGTCATATATTTTCAGGCAAAGGATCCTAATCCAATTATTCTCTACGTACACAGAAGCTTCCCCTCAGCCTTCCTATCATTACGAAGGAAATGAAAAGCAATAAAGACCCTGAGAGGGAGCAACTGCAAAGTTGCACGTATTGTTCAAGATGCAGGTGCACTGTGAAGCTGAATAGTGACATAATCATGTTTCCTGCTTACTTCCTCACTCCTTTCCTAGTACTTCCTACCACCCTGTTTTCCTTTTTTTGATCATAATCGAGTACTATGGTGATGTTTCCAGAGCGCTAGCTGAAATCACTCCCAGATTCCTTCCTGTAATGGTGAGAGCTAATTTAGAGGTATTTGGCATATATGTATATTTAGGGTTATTTTTCCATGAAAGCTCAACTGGCTTGTATCAACATTGAATTTCCCGTTACTGTATGGCCCAGTCACTTACTAGTGTAAGATGCTTCTTTCACAGCTGGACTGCCATTTGACTATGTTAAATCATTTTCTCTCATCAGCAAGTTCTGCCATCTCACTTTTAATCTTTTTTTTCTAGGATACCAACAGATGTGCAGAACAGCACAGATCCCTGTGGGATGTCATTGATACCTTCCCTCCACCAAAAATTTGTTCTAGCCCTTTGTTTCCTATCCATTAACCAGTTATTAAGTCAAGAAAAGACTCTCTCTTTTATCCTATAATAAATTTTGGTTTCCGAAAGAGCATTCAATGAGAAACATTGGTCAAAACCTTTTTGAAATAAACATAGACACAAAAATACATAAATCCATATCAACTGAATTTTAGTAACATACTACATCAAACTAATAGACTTGTACCATAAGGGTTCTTTTACAACAGCTATATTAGCTCTTCCTCTACATGTCTAACAATCACAGAATCACGGAAGGGACCTTAAATCTCATCTAGTTCCAGTCCTCCTGCCATGGGCAGAGACATCTCTCACGACACCATATTGCTCAAAGCCTCGTCCATTTGAACACATCCAGTGATGGAGCATCCACAACTTCCCTGGGCAACCTGTTCCAGTGTCTCACTACCCTCAGAGTGAAGAGCTTCTTCCTAGTTTCTAATCTAAATCCACCCTCTTCCAGTTTGAAGTCACTATCCCTTGTCCCATCAATATGACTATAAATTTTAACAATTGTTTTCGGGTGATGTGGACTTTGGGATGTTTTGTTGATTATTTGCTAGGTTTTGTGTTTTGTTTTAGCTTGTTGGAGTTCTTCCCCCTCCCCAAACCACTAATTTGCCTTGTATGGGGGTCAGATTAATTGGTGCATAGTATCTTACATGCCATCTGAATTATTTTTGGGTTTTTTTTGAGTAGTGTCACTTTTCCCTCCTTACTATTCTCCTTTGCATTGATACCATCTAAAGCACTATGTTATACAGCGCACTGAAAAAAAATAGCCCAGCAGTTTCATCTCTGAACTCTGCTAGTTCTCCCTGGCAAACACTAAGTGATAATCGGTGATCCAATTTTATTTACACTTTCATAAAATACTTAGTTTTTATTGTATTTTTTCTTTCTTTTTCTTTAAATGAATATTCACTAAGATCTTGCTTTGGAAATTCCTTTTTAACAAAAGTAAACACATTTTTTTATTTTCAAGACACTTGAAAAACTAGAGACCATCTCTGAACCTTTTTGCTTCTACAGACTTTGAGCATCTTCTCCTTATAGAAGTTCATAAACCAGGGGCTGCAATAAGGCGTGGGAGGTCCACGTAGCCCCATTCACCACACGACAAGCGTTGTGGGACTCAGCAACGTCATCAATCCTATCTCTCCTTCAATAGGAGTATCCCAGGGAAGTGATCAGCACAAAATGGGCTAACTCAGCAGTCAGCAAACAGATGCCTCAAGCAGAACTGCAGAGATCATGGATGCAAGACAAAAAAAAAAGGTAAAGAATCAAGAAGGGAAATTTAAAGACTGTCCACAGAAAGACAGCACTATGCAGAGTGACCGCATACTGGTATTTTTCTTAGGAAAATCTGGACATCTGACTGGAGAAGATTTAAAAATCAATTTTCCTCTGAAAGAAAGCCTATGGCAGGAAAATGACGACAGACAGGCCACTGGAGGTCAGAGATCGAGTCACAGAGCCCCAAAATAAGACAAGTTGGAAGAGGTCTCCGGCAGCTATCTGATCCAGCCCTTCCTCAAAGCAGAGCCACCCTCAAGGTTAAATCAGGTTTCTCATAGCTGCATCCAGGTTCATTTGACCCTCTCCAAGGATGGAGATTCCACAGCCTCTAGGCTCACATTCTAGAGTTGGGCCACTTGACTAATACTTCCCTGCCCATCCCCAATACCAAACAGTATTTCCTTTCTTGTCCAAAGCCTCCAGTGAAGCAGCAGAGGTTTCCACATGGCCACTACCACGCTGGAGGCAGACAACATGCCTGTGCAGAAGGGAAGAGAGAAGCTGGGAAGGGGCAAGCCTATGTGTGCCCACCTGTGCTGCATTCCCAACTATGGAGGCACCCATCACCCCTTACACCGGCAGTGTGGCCAGTGATAGCTTGCAGAATTTGTCTGAGAGGAAAAGCATGATTACTCTAGCTTGGGCCAAGCAAGGCACCTTCACAAACCAAGTGCTCCCACTAGAAGTACAGCTCATCTGTGGGTGGATAACCTCTTAATGAGGCCTCTCCTCACATTACCTTCCTCCCTCCTCATGTCCCAGGAATTTTGGTTTAAAACCTCCTACAGAGGTTTGGTTTAAATTCCTGACTATTAAAGATGACATTATCCAAATAGACACAAACTGGATAAAACTCAACCGGTTAGTACAGAAGCTGCTGAGACCTTCAGGCAAATTTCACGTTCCTGGCACCTGATTCTGTTATGTAAAATAGAAAGATATCCAAAATAATACAGGAATGCCTCCTCAGGCCAATCTGCTTGTGTTGCTCCCTCTCCTCACAGCAAGTCACTCCCAAATCCTGTCTCCCTCGCTGGAGTCCACAGCCATTCGTTTCCCAGTACACCAAAGGCTCCAGGAGCCATAAGAGAATCCTATCAAAAATGGTATTTTGATGACTCAATTCAGTTTCAAAGGTAAGGAAGGTATTGTATACTCCTGAGATATGTGGTTTATGCATTATTACTTACTGCCAGGCCAGCCTTATCTTTCACTCTGCAGGATTTTAAGTGGCAAATGAAAGGGTCTCTTTTTTTTTTTTTTTAACTCCTATGATAATTTAAAAAAGTAAAGATTTATTATTTACGAAATCTACTAAGCATTTAAAATATCACCACACCAAAATCTGTTTTCAGATATATAGCGAGAGGAAAGGAGTAAGAAGGTATATAAAAAAATCCAACAACCCAGGAAAAAGACTCATGCAGACTATATACATGAGAATAAAACTGAATGTGAAAATTTCTTGTTTGCAGTTAGTCCTTACATAACACAGACTGCACAGGCTGCACAATCCACATGATACCAAGGCTTCACTTTAAATACTATTTTGTCAGTTAAGAGAGGAAAAAAAAAAAAAAAAAAGACTGACAAAGTATTTGTGAAAACTCTGCAGCCTCTGATATAATTGGAAAAACTGTTTGAATAGGGTGGGGAAGAAATTCAAATGACTTTGAGAAAAGAAGTTTATGCTGTTTAGAAAGAAGCTTTACCACTAAGAGAGTTTCTGCTCTGGAAATCAGGCTTCAGAACCAATCAAACATCCCAAGAAGAACATTCAAAATCTTGATGAAAGAGATGTTCATTATGCTCCCTAGTTTTCGTAAGAATCAGCTCAAAAAGTAACCGACATTTTTTCCACCTAATTACAACTGGACACAAGCTAGAAAACAGTCTTAAAAAACAGAAAATCTCTATGCTTCTCAAGTCAACTTCCTGACATCTCTGTTAATATTTTTCAGGTTTTTATTCTGCCCAGCTTTGAACATGCTGTTCAATATCCGGACAGACAAGATGGTGCTCTCTACTAATGAATGAGATCTAGTTTACTACCAAGGATTTATGTAAAATATTTTAAAATAATGAGCAGATTTAATGCACTTGAACTCATTCTTAAGATCAAGACACATGCACAGCAGTTGTTAAAGAAGTGAGCTTCTAAAGTAAGACAAAAATATAGATTACAAAGCAAGGACAACAGAAAATACTCTCAGTATTAAAGCAGCCAAAAAAAGATAAACAAGAACAGCCATCACAGTGTGATATACAAGATGTTCATTACTCATGACTCTAAGCAACAATAGATAATTTTGCATAGTTATTAATTCTTGTATTACAATGCTAGCAATAAAGTATGGTCTTTGTCATGAAATGTTCCATATCAAAAAAGCAGCCAGAATAAATTAGTTTAGGCTCTGTACATGACTAGAAACTGTGTAGCACCAATAAATAAATTAGTGTTTGAGGGACATTAATTTATTTTCATGCACAGTTTTCTGTTGTGTTCATGTCACATTAATTCTTCATTTTGACAGGTGAGTAGCTGGAGCTCTGAGGAAAACATCTAACTCCAAGTGTCACATACACTGAGGTGCACAGTGATGAGCAGAATAGGTTTAAGTGAATGTTTATTTTCTTCCCACATCCCCTGAAACGAAATTATAGCTCAAAGGATTTCCAGGACATGGAAGTTGGGATGACATACCAGTGTGGGTTTCTGAAATCTAATTACACTTTTCTAATATTTCTCTCTGCCTCCATTTCCTGATGACAAGACACGGGTAACTCCTCCCCATAACAATTAAGCACAGGGAAAGATCAGAGGAAATACAGACATCATAAGCATTGGAGCTGGTGCGCATCATCACGAAAAAGCATTGCTGTTTAATTCAACCCTTGGATCATGATAATGTCCCCTTCTCCATAGTCACATAACTGACTTTCTTAGGAAATCTGTAGCTCTTCCTCTTTTCCAAATGCCCCTTTCATCCTCTGAACACCTTTGATCACAAGATATTATTTCACCCCTTCAGTTTTCATTTATTCTTCAACTTCATATGGGGCCAGAGCAACAGATTACCTGTTCCAAGTTTCCTGTGATACAGAAATTTTCCACTATTCCTTTTACAATCTTCACCTAAAAATCTGGGTCTCCGAAGACAACCTAAACAGACCTATTTGACATGACACCAAAATGGCTGTTTGGTTCCCACCTATGAGTTGATATGATTCTATTCTCTATCCAAGGTACTGCTTACTGTTGGCAGATAAAGACAGTAAATCTTTCACACTTGAAAACCTGGCTGGCCAATACACATCTATACTTAGCTTACACAAGAAACATCGACTTGTACTGATATACAACACACTGAGAAGATGCATAGACAAAAAGGACATTCATATCAAGACCAGACAAGGTCACAGATTCAAAATGAAGTCATATACAAATACTCCAAATGTGTTCTGAAAATGCATGCATCATACATTTTTGAACATAATGGCATGCAAGATAGCTAAGAGAGGAGGTTGGATCAGGTGACCTTTACAGGTCTACTCAGAACCTAAATTATTCTACTATTTCAAGAAATTTTCTATTTTTGTGCCAAACATAAGCATCAGAAGCTTTTGAAATTTGTGCTCCTTCTGATGTAAAGCAGTGAAACAAAACCTTTCTGCTTCAGTTCTGGTCCAGAATTACATACATCTTCATATCCCTTGTCATAGCTTTATCACAAACAGACAGAAGTGCAGTCTGCAGGAAGCTCTACTCTCCCTTGTGAGATGAGGGCAAATCCAACTATGCAAGTTTTTTAATTCTAAAAAAAATCAGAATAAACACTTCATGTTACGCTACAAGAGAAGGTGAGAAGAACTTTTGCAACTGTGAAGATGAATATCTCCACTTTTCCACAAAGGGAAAAGATCCTGCATCACACACCCAGTGACCCATTAAGACGTTTCAGGGTCCGATGCATCACCAGTCATGTGCTGTAATGTGCCATTTATTGACTAAATATAAATATACATATCTCCAATCTATTTAGAGTCATATTCTATCCTCACAAAAGGCAATTCAGGGACAGCAACCTGTCCTTGGATGAGCAACAGTTCAGTACAGCTCCATTCCCTGGAATAGGACTGAAGAGTCTCACTGGTGGCCAAGAAAGGTCAATGAAAATGTGCAGTACCAGGAGCTTTGCTTTTGGCAGCTGCTTTATCGAAAACCCCAAGCAATCACTGAACCCTGTTTTCCAGCGATTTAAACTCACAGCCTAAATACTCTGCAATAGAGATATGTTACATACATAGGAAAGATCAAGGATCAAGAGAAAGACAACAGCTGCTGCTGCTACTACTCTGAACCTGGAAAAGACAGACACCATAAACCAATGCTTTGTGATTTTATTTTTTTTCTAGATTTTTTTTTCTTTCTTCTAAGTCCATCACCACTTTCATTATTCTCTAGCTTCTGTGTTGCTAACACAAAACCCCTTCACCTCCTTTCTGACTACTGTCAGCTGTAGAACTCCTAAGCACAGCTGGCTGTGGGTGGCAGCAGGAGGCTGAATTGGCAGAAAATTTCTGGCTAAATACAATTAACAGCAAAGGCAACTTTCTGAGGCTACTGATGGCTGCTTGCTCACATTTTCAGGGCAAATTTCCTTTTCCATTTTTTTGTAAGCAAAAAGAACAGCATAATTTAGCAATCATTAAATAAGCTACAGATTATATTTGCCTCTTACCTATGTGACTGCAAAGAGCTCAAGTCTGTTAATGTCAGTCACACGAACAAAATCCAGATTAATAAAGTCTGAATTAATTCTTACTCTAATTATAGCTGTTTCCAAGTAGCAACCACTCAAGTAGCAATATTTTCTCCATATGAAGTTTCTTATGTTGCAGCTCTAACCTTTATTCCCCCATTATTGATGGATCTTTTAAACCCATTTTAAATGTTTTTAAGATCAATAGTTACTGTATGCTGTCACTAAAACCTATGTGGGGCATCTGGCAGCAACATATCCTTAAGTTTCATATGTAACCATCTCACTGTTGCTCTTGCAGGAGTTATTTCATGGTTCATCAAAGGTCCAAACTCCTTAATGAGCCAGCCTGTTCTTAGTGAATGAGGTAGATACTTCTGTTGCCCAGCTTGCTTTTAAAGAAATAAATGTATTTAAGTGTTGTTCAGTGACTTCAAAGTTATTTAAGGACAAATAATATGAGAACGCAACTCTCTAATTTTAAAGATGATTAGTGCATGAAAATATATTTGGAAAATATACTTTCCAAACATATGTAGTATTTACAACTACATAAACAGTGCTCAGCACTGTCCACATTCTTGTATAAGTAATTGTATATTAGAGTTTACTGTAACTGTATGCTTTTCTCTTGCTATGAAATACTGTGATGTCAGCTCAAGTATAAAAGGGAGAGAAAGGAGGAGGAGGGTGGGGGCATCCATTTGAGAAGATGCTTGTCCTCTGAGCAACCACTACACGTACCAGAGCCCTGCTTCCCAGGAAAGGCCAGACACAGCCTGCTAACGGGAAGTAGAGAATAAAATCTTGTTTTGCTTCACACACACGGCCTAGCTTTTCTGCTTTTTCCATTAAATTGCTTTTATCGGAACCCCTAGGCTCTTCCCATCTTATTCTCTTGCCCCTCCTCGTCGTGCTGAGGGAGATAGGGGGTAGTGATGAAGCAACTTGGTGGGTACCTGGCATTCAGCCAAGATCAACCCACTACAGAAGAATTATCACAGTCGGTGACTGTTAACTACATTGTGTCAGATAGGGTAAAACCCAAAAACTGTTATTTGAAGCAAGAAACATGCATAGACAGAGTACTTGCTGTGCCTAGATGCCTACACTCAGATTAAAATAAAGGACTTCAACACATTGCTGTCAGTAAACAGCATGTTTGTTTTAGCCTCATGGAATTCAACATCGAACAGGATGAACCTGCCCTATATCTGCATGCGTACTGACAGCTCTGCTGAGACCAGAGACGACTAAATATCTGCATTAAACTTTTCCAATCTGTGAAATAAAAATATTCTTTTAATATTCTTCTATGCTAAAAGAAAAGACTTTATTTTCCCATAATTTGTGTTTCATTAGCATAAGGTGAAAGTGTTTCCATAGAAACAACTGGGATATATAATTTCTAAATAATGATTTCTCCACAAAGAACCCAAAAAATTATTTTCAGATTACAATGCAAATACCTCCAAAGGCAGTTCACTTATTAATATTACAGAGAAAATACACATAAACACTTTGAACTCTAAATTGTAGCTGTAAATTGTTAAACATAAATTGGATAGTTTAATATTTCAATCATATAAAATAAAAACATGGGAAAATACTAGAAATCAAAGCCAAAGTTACACTAAGTGTAATTTCACTGTATTAAGTGATCAAATTTGTATATCAGTGTAAAATATGATATATACCAATGATATCCTGATCTATTCAGATCACTCAAAGTAGTTCCTTTTGTTTTCCATTTTGACTAGAAAATGTTTAATGCCTATACCTTATTTCTGTAGTCTCAATATTAAGATGAAAAGAAGCATTACAACTGAATAAAAATTTTCTGCTTGTTCATCATGCGTTTACTTGGACAGCACCTCCAGCAAAGCGCTAACAAATACTAACTTGGATAGGATGATTATTAAGAACCACGTCTCCCAGCTGGGCTTTACAATGAATAGGAGAAATATTATCTACAGAAGGGACAATTTATAAAAAGATAAGGATTTCTCTGAACCCCATTCCCAAAGGAACCAAAAAGGCAAGATGAGCAGAAAAAAGGAGGAAGAGGTGCTCAGGAAGATGGTATATTCCTAGGCTAGGCAGTAAAGAAATTTCAAAGGACTTTAGAGCTGGAGAGGAAGGGAATTTGAAGCTGGAGGCGAGGCAGGGATTTTGTATTTTCTTTACATGTCGCATCTTCCTTGTGTTATTTAGGTATAAACTATAACGGAATTAGAAATTCTTTTATGGTGTCTTGACATTGTTTCTTCATATCTATTATTTTCCTCAGGGAGAAAACTGTATCTATTATTCGGATGCTTGATGTTGCACTTGGAGAGGAAAAAAAAAAACAACTGTGATGTTCTTTATGTATACGGTTAAGTGAAGCAAGAGGAACATGACACAACAGAAGCGAGGCCAGTGAACTGAAATGCTGGGGCCAGTCAGTATGAGGTAGAGCTGTGGGTATATTCCAGAAGGAGTAACAGTGGAAAGAAGGAAAAAGAAAAGACACAAGCTGAATGAAATGCCAGGCAAATCCCAAAACAAGCACTTGGGACAGTGTCTCTGATCAGACTCCTACCTAATACTTTTGAGGTAACTTCTTTTTATCTTTCTCAAGATGGAAGCATGGGAGATGGAAGATGGGACAGATTTTTATTTTTTTTCTACATGGTTTCTGCAAATTAACATGAACATACCTTTAAAAAAAATATTTAAAAAAAGGACTGCAGTCAACTTTTCTACATGAAAACAGAGTCCCAAAATACAAAATTTTGGCTGAAAGCACAGACTAAGGTACAGTGTGCTGTACAGATAATTTCCCAATGAGGAAGAAAAAACACTTACAAGATGAGGCTGACGAGGTGGTTTATGAAAGTTATCCAAAGACACTTTGAAGTGGTACATGACTGTCTATTCAAGAGGTATGCAAAAGGGACTAGAAACTAAGGCCACAGGGTGCCATAACCTGACAGACTTGAACAGGTACTGTTGCAAGGAATTAGTTAGCAGAAGCTTGCTTTGAGCATGAATGAAAATGAGGGTGCTACTTACATACACTAAAAGGCTTCCTTACACAGTTTCTTGAAGAAGCACAGCAGCTGCGCCTGTTAGAGAAGAGCATGATGTAGGTCCAACACATGGCTCCTGAGTCTGAAAAGCCTACCAGGCATCCCGGTCCCTGTCAGGTTCTCAGTATGTGCAACATTACTGATTATCCCACCCTCGCACACCCACCTGGCCTGCTGAGAAGAGAGCAAGCAGGTGCAATGTCTAAGAAAATTTTCCTCTGGAGATAGTAGGTGCAGTACCTTGGCTCAGGCCCTTTCTGTCACATTGTCCCCTTCGAAACAAAAAAAAATACAAAAAATGGAAAACGTATGTGGGAAAGCTTTGTTTTCTTAAACATTGAAAAAGTCTTTATTTCCAGTCCAAAGACTTTCATGAACTACATTCATCATGAGCTTCCTTGCTTTAATGATCCAGTTTGCACTTCATCCCACATCTCTAATAAACACAGTGAAAATTGAACTGTGTGCCCGGAAAGTCAAATTTGAGAACAAAACCATTTAAAGAGTATAATTAAATCCACTAGGAGTTATTCTATAAAACAATAGCCTGTCAGCTAATAGTTCACATATTATTAAAAAGTATGCAATCCTAAAACATAAGAGGTACCCTCTACCCTCTATACAATTCATTATTTTTCAGAAACTGAAGGTTTAAATTCTTACAGAAAAAAACAGCTTTTATAAAGATATGTTTAAAGTCAGAAGGTGGCAGGTCAGGTCAGTAAGTCACAGCACTTGTTCTCCCGCAAAGCTTTCTAACATGTCCTCTGTTTAAAACCACATTAATCTCCAGTTTTGTGAGAAATGAGTTCAGTACCCAGCCCAGGCTCCATAAAAAGGAACAAAGTTCTCTGCTAGTGTTGGGTGTATATATCACTCCCCCCTACCAAATGGCTTTCTCTGTGCCATGCTGTCAGAGCTCTCATCCTGATTAAAGCTAACTGATGTTGGCTTTTCAACCTAGGTAGCAGAGGCATTTCCATTTGGGTCAGGAGGAGCAATTTCTCTCATCTTTGTCATTTTACAGTTCTTAGAGGATGGAGCCAACTGCACGGAGACGACAAACTTAGGGATCCATGGAGTCAGCTAACTGCTATAATATCTCAGATGACAATGTCTTTATTATAAAGCCCTTACTCTAGATCAACGTGTCCTACTTTAGCACTTTTGTAGCAGTGGAAGACCATTATGACTCCATTATAGTAGGACCTTTGGCATAGAAACAGTTTTCACTGATTTTATTTCTTCCAGACTACTTAACTGCAATCATCATCTTTGCTATAGCAATAGTGAGTTTTGCAAGCAACAAATTCTACTGCTACTTCTGAAATTGCAAGTTTAAATTATACATTGAAGCTTAAAATCAACACCTCTCATGTAATAAAATGGCTAAGCACAGAATACTGATAACATACTTCAAGGCCTTAGTAAATTGTTTCCACAAATTTTGGAACACTTTATTAGCTTTTTTTTCTTGGCAAAGCAGTTGTCTATCATTAAGTTATGATTAAATATATGCAGCTGGAATGTTTACTGCAGGTTTGCACCTGCATGTTGAGTAGTAACACTCAAGAGATTTCAGAAACCCAAAAAAATCACACAGGAAGACAAAGGAGGATGGTGGATTGGAAGACAGCCTGCAGAAGAGAATGTAATGTTACAGACGTGCCTTCTTAAGGGAGTCCAGAACCACGTGGGAATTCAGTTGCACAGTAATGGCCTAAATATGAGCATTCTTTATTTATGCCAGTCTGTATTCATACCTCCCATATTATTTAAACATGAAGCAAAAAAAATTTCTTTTTTTTTGGTTCTTGTTAACAGGAAGTCTTCCAAAGATGATTACTGGAAATGCACATTATTATCCTGCGGCACCATAACATCCATATTAATTTCTCAAGAGAGCTTTTGGGAGGGCTGTTTTATGATTATATAAGATGAGTTGAGTATCTTAACAACCCTTCCATTATTAAGACCTCAAAAATTAGTGTCTCCTGTTGACATGATTTTGAATAAAATCAGAGTATTTCCTGAATGACAGGTCAGGCTAGTAAGATAATATATACAGTCTGACAATTACATTGTTTCACAGTATATTTCTTGAGAAAGTTGTATAAAATATCTTAGAACACCACAGCATTGTTTCAAGTCTAAAGACAATCAGAGGGTGGAAAAATATTTTTCATTAAAAAAAAAAAACACAACAAACTGGATGAGAGTACATTTTGCCTTATGATCAGCCCTTAGTAAACCACTTCCCTATGTCTAGTTAGTAACCAGATGGAGGAGCCAAGAGTCTGTTCTTTTAAGTGGCACACAAACCCCTGCAACATTTCTACAGCTATGGGAATACAGTAAGAGCACTAAGTAATCTGAATGTATTGTCCTTTTCTGTGCTTTGATATTCAAGACCAAATTAATATTCTGGTCAGATTCTGAGAGTCTAATTCACTCTGTAGCAAGGCACTGAGCAACTCCTGATAAAACTTTTAAAAGTGATTATTCAAAACGGCTATTTTGGACAGTTATTGCCAAGAAAGCCGTGTTTTACAGTGAGGATGACCAAATGCTCAGCACAACTGAAAGGCTAAATTTGTAAATATATTGCACTAAAATCGGTGCTATGTAAACATTTAGTAGCTTAAGCCAGACACTTAAAACCGAAAAGTTGGCTAAGATCTGATGAAGATCACCTGAAAAATCCCCTTTTTAGCTGTTTAAATACATGTCTTATAACATAGCCTTACTCAGACATCTTACAGAAAAATTACTTTGCAATCACCTGTCTCATTCAGTGAATATGAAGGACATTACTTAATCAACTTTGACTTTGGGGGTATTATAAATAAACTTCAGGGCCACACATTTCAAACTGTTTTTGACAGGGTTATTTCTCTCCTCACACGTATTCAAGCACTGCTGGCTATTTTAAACTTCTCCCATTCTAGAGAGGCTTTCACAGTCACATTACCGTAACCCACCTGGCACCCTTGAAGCTACCTGACCACACACAACCAGTTGTATGGGTGCTCCTTAAAGCACATTCTGACTTGGGAGTTTTCCCCACCCTATGTGCCATGGAAAGCCCTCAGGGCCCTTACAACACAGGCAACCTGCACATCCAATTGGGTGGGTGAGTGAGCAAGCATCCCCTGCATCTCAAAGATGTGGCATTAGCCAACACTTTTTCTGCAAAGCAGCACCTCCTCACCGCACGCTTCTCCATGACTCTGCATCCCAGACAGTTTATTCTACATGTACACTTTACTTAAAATACAGGGCCAAAGCACCCAGAAAAATCTACTGGCAGACTACAGCTTTGAGCAAAATTGGAGTGGGGTGGAAGCCTACTTGCTCCTCTCCGTAAGGGCAGGCTACACAAGAAAACTTTCAGAAAGACCATCCAGATCACCATGTCTTTGTGATGGCTACTCACAGCTGAGGTGCGCTCATACTGGTGAGTTGTGCCATCACTAAACAAAAACTCAAGGAGCTCCCAATCAGCCTAAGGATACCGACTCTTATTTGAAAGGAAAAATCACTCCTGATCCTCCAGAAAATCCTCAGGAGCTATGCTCCTCTGCCACAGTCAGGTCTTCCCGTTAACCGTCATCACCATTTCTCTTATACGCAAAAATTTTAGTACAAATGAGTAACATCTAACAAAGCCATAAGAAACAGAAAATTGCATCTTACCATTAGAAGTGGCCAATAATTGCAAGAGGCACCAGACAAAGCTATCCCTCTCCCTGTGATTGAGTGAGTACCTCAGCAAGAGGAGGAAGCTTCTGAGAGATTGCTTCAGATAAGTTCTGCAAGGTGAATTGCTAGGGCGCTATTACAGCTGTTGACTGAATCCTGACACCTGAGGCTCATTGGCAATTCTCCCCCCTCACCAAAGAAATTTATCTCAGAAAGTGTGATTTTGCTTCAATTCAAATAGTACATAGGAAAGAGCTTTTCTTTCAAACTGTCAACTAATGTTTTCCATTATGATTCTCCAGTTCTTAAGTAGTATGACCATTTTTTTCACTTAAAGTGAAATTTATTTCCACAATTTGCTCTCTTAAATCTATACGCGTATACATAGAAATGCATACATACACATATATATATGCTTCACATTACTTTCTTTTCTCCACACTGAGAAATACAGAACAAGTAAGAAGTCGGGGATAAAAAAAACAAAGGCAATTTGAAGTAGTTCTAAAATTTGGCTGAAATTATGCTTAGGTAGTAGGTAGGCCTTTTGTCTGGGAGACTGAATTCCCTCAGACATATTACTCTAATTTGCACTACAGATTTGGACACTCTTCTTAAGAGAACTACACACAAGTATGGACAGATGGAAAAAAGCCATCCTGCACCTGCCTGTTTACCTATCCTTCTGCCTGCGTTGGCTTCCTTCAGTGCCCAGAGATCTCTCTCTGAAGCAGTAGGTGTAAGGTGGCCCTTTCTACTCTCTCTCAAGCATCCCAGTGGACCTGTTCCCTCAGCACCACCAGCTAACAGAGGATCCTAACACTTTCCTTTCCTTCTCCATTCTCATAGACCCCCTGACAGTCTCAAGACCATCAGCTGTTATTATGCCCTAGTATGTAGCTAAATATAACTGTATTTAGGCAATATATAAGGAAGAAACAAAAGTACAGAAAATACTTATGGGTCAGATCCATAGAGAAATATGAGCTTTGGATCAGTTCCCTATCATTATTTTTGACCTTGCATATCTGTGAAAATCTAGCAGTGATCAACTCTTCCTGGGATGGGTAAAGCATTATGAACTTACTTTGAACAGATGTGCCATTATTACCTTTATTAACAGGTAGTTATCAGGCCAGGTAGAACAGATATTTCCAAATTGCTCTTGAGCTAATATCCTTTGTTCCAGTTAGGTCTATTAGCATTATAATTTTCACACCCTGGGAACGTTTTGCTATTTTTAAAGGGTTTTTTTCCCCAGATTCAAGTTTAAATCAATTGCAGATGTTGTTCCTATGTAGATTCTTTAAACAGAATGGGCCAAACTACAAATTCTTACCTTACAATTGATTTCAAAGGACTGTGGTAAGCACTTGCAGTAGTGAAAATCTGCAATTGCTTCAGGAGGATTAGGGCTTTGCAGTTAGATTAAGTACAGAGCTAACCCCATTATGCTGGAGATACTCGAAAATGAACGCAAAGCCAATGCAGAGACTTCTAATACAGACAACTGATATTACCTTTAGTATTACATGACGCTCCTGAAATTACTTGAATCAGGCTAGAGATGGAGATTCAACCCAGATTTGCAATACCATCCACAACAGATGGAGAATTTAGACATCATGGTTTGTTAGGGCTTTCTATTAAAACAGAAGTCCAGACTTTACCCTGAATACTGTTCCTCTGTTTTCTTTTGACCATCTAACACTATGTTTGTGCATAAAGTTTTTCATACACACTGTAAAATATTTTGCTTAAATAGAAAATATATCATAAAGAAAGAGCAATTTGCTTGACAGTACAAAGAACAATTTCACAGAAGTGTCATTACAGAGCCCTGACTGAAATTACTCTCAGCTTTCACAACAGTAAATGAGAAGGTGATTTTATAAGCTGTGAAAACTGCACACAGGGGATTCATAGACAGAGGCATCTCAACTTTAAATGCATGTTGCTTCCACTAGCAGTTGGGGACAGGGTAAACAACAATCACGATTTCTCTTTAAGGAGTTCTGCTACAATCTTTTTTGGTCTAATGCCTCTGGAAATAATTAGCAAGCCTTCATAAATGATATTTATAATATATAAGTGCTGACATACCCTGAAGTATAGAGTAGGTCTCTTTAAATATAATGAAAACACATAATGAATGATGATCACCTACAATATGAATTACAGATTCTGTGCAAGTTAGCCTGTTTCACAATTATTCAGTGCTTTAAGGGTCTGCTGCTACATTTACATTTTTACCATGAGTCTTTTTGGTTTGTATCATCTTGAAATATAGATTAAAACTCCACAGCCAGATGATTAATTAAGTCTAAAAAAACCCTGCATGCCTAATCTCCATGTTCTGAAAATGAATGCAGTGTAGTCTTTACCCCAGATGAATATCAAGCTCTGAATTTCAGTGAGAGCCTAAAACTTTGAGACTGAAGCTTTTATTTATACAAAAAGTAAACTTCTTGGAACACCAGTTCTCTAATTTATTTTTGCTCAGTGAGAGAACAAATGCAACCATATTTTGATACGAAGTCAATATGTTTCACAAATTCTTTAGATGCAATCTTTCATCTGAAAAAAAAAAAACCACCACCGAATTGTGGATCACTGAGTGGAAAACTCAATGGACAGGAAACCTAGACACAAAATTAACCAAACTCTTTCCAAAGTGTGTGGTACTAAAAAGTCCCACATGGAAATTCAAAGAAATTGACTGTGCATATCATTATCTGGGCTGCCTGACTGAAAAAGCTGATGAGAACAGCCGTACTGCCTAGCACAGAAATAGTTTTTTAAACTGTGTTGGAGAACTGAATAACATGGCTGAACAGTGAAGCAGTGATACGTGATTTCCAACACCTTGTTTGCGCAGAGAAAAGGTGTCTTCTAATAAATTATTCAGAATATAACTGTTAACCTATTTAAGTTTGGAAATACGTGTGCTGTTTCAGCAGCTAGTCCAAATCTGGCGTTCTCTAAAATAGCTGCACAACACAGTACCTGGAGATAACTATGTCCAGTGAACCATTCCGAGCAGTAAATCTTTCACAGTTCTGGGGCAGTGTGTCAAAGAAATCTAGATGTTCCCTAAATATAGAAAAGCCTATTTAAGTATAACTTGCAGAAAGTGCGTAAAAAGACTTCCAACTTCTGCAAGTCTTTGCAAAGTAGCTTTAAACATGACAGCTGCCCCATTCATGTCAAAGGGTTAATGAAATTTCTGCAGTAATTTATGAAAGCTAAATATTTTCTCTAAACATATACAACTTCAGTGGAACTATTTAGATACTCAGTCTGCCTTTCAACATGGAAGATTAATTAAGTTGTAGCATTTTGCAACTTTAATTTATGGTGCGTTTTCCAGCATCTTCCCATCAGTTTAATTTTTAGGAGAATCAAACATTAATATAGAAATCATGTGATCAGCGATTTAATGCAATGTGCTAATTTACACTTGGACATTGTCAAGGAAATAACACTAAACTTAGAAGCAATTGCAGTGTTTTGGTATTTGAACCAGAAACAATTACAATATTGGTAATTAGCATTAAAGTACAATAATAAGCTTAGTTAAAGCAATCCCTAAAACACCTTATTTATTACACGTATTATAGAAAATCAATCCAAAATTGCCAGATATAACTAATGGGGATTTCCCCTTTTAATGAGTTTTTTGGGTTTGTTTTTGACATATTCAAAAGGATATTAATTATGTGGTAAAGGCTGCTATAATGCATTTTCAGTATCTCACTAAGAAAAGACATGTTAGATTTTATCATCATATTTGAAAACTGTTCAAAACTTGTAATACTCTATTTTAACATTTTAGATCTTGTAAGCACGTGTGTACCTGATTAATGCTCTGTATTTACATCCACAGAACTTTTGAGTTAAATATACAATTGAGATTTTCCAGGCCCAGAACTTCAATAATATGTTTTGGACATTCAAAAGTCTCAAAAGAGGACACTAGCCATGTGTCTCTGTTTATAGATATTTTATATATACATAGAGAGAGGAAAGACGGATAGTCCTCATTGCTTCTGGAATCAATGGGAACTGTGTTTTCACCATATCAACGGGTTAATTTTCTGGAAACCCAGGTTATGGTCATTCACAAATAAACAGCAATTCTTGATTCCAGAGACAATAAAAATAAATAATTAAGGCTTGCGATGTGCTCAGACACTGCACAGTGGGCACGATTTCAAAAAGAAAGAATAAAATCCATGAGGAATCAATTGCATTGTCAAAGAGTTTAAACACCGTGCAGTAAATGAATACGAGCTGATCACTGAACACAGTAAGCACAGCCCTTCCACCTAGCTGGTCTGTCTGTCCTGGGGCAGGGATAAAGAGGTCAGTGGGGAGAGGCACCTGGCTCTCAGCAAAACTGCTCCTGCACTGAACAGCAGAGACATAAATAAAAATTGAGCAGTTGCTCCTGAACTGATCACTGCCCATTCTGCTTGCTGAATCCAGTCTACTCCCTCTGAAGTTTCATGTACGCAGAGAAAGTGTTGAAACAAAGATGGTCAAGCAACTTTCACAATGGAGTTCCTAACGAGCATATGCACATTTTTCATCTCCAGCAAAGTCATTGCAAGTTCATCTTTTCAGTGTCACTCCCTGGCTTTTAACAGCCTGAGCCCCAGATGTCGTCATCTAGGATTGTACTGACACCAGCATGATTCCACAGAAGGGTGTGAACCTTTGACTTCGCTAAGGAGATTGCAGTCATTTTAGCTAATGGAATAATGGAGAGCAATCTTAGGTTGTCATTCTCAGTCTGAATCAGTGCTAGAGAGGAATGGACACTTTACTAGGTTTTTTTCACAGATATTTGTGGCAGCAGAGAAATGACGATTCCCAGTTCATTTCCATGCACTTGATTGAAGTGTGCTCTCTTAAAAGCCTCAATTTTCCCTGCCAATTTCCCATTCTCTTCTCTCCAAACTGCCTTTTTCACATCTTCATGTCTTAGCTATCTCATGGTCCTCATTTTATTCTCCTCTCCTCTCCATCCTGATCTTTCCTCAGGAACCGACAGTTCAAATGATCTACAGATAGGACTTTGAAAAAATCACAGTTTGGATGTAATAAGCAAACCAAATTTGGATAGAATTTCAGAAGAATAAGCATCAAACAAACACCATACCAAATTTCAGGTAGTTTGCAGGCAAGAAGTAACTTTTTTTCTCTATATACAGGCCAAATATGGTATTTTTCTTAGCCCTAGAATTAGTTTTAATTGATTTTTTTCTGAGCTGTTTAAACTACTCAGGATCATTCAAACGTCATTTAGAATTATTGGCCCAAATAGCTGAAAGTCAGCAAACCTTGAGACAAGTGAAAAAATGTTCTTACTATAGAGAATAAATAACATGGCTTCTTGAAATTTGCCACCAATTTCTGTGTTACAAGCAAATGCAAAGAAATATCAAGGAAAAAATACTTATGTGAATGTAGAAAGTTCTGGAGCTGTCTTAGTAAAGTTTTGTAAATTTTACTTGGACCAAATTTATTTTCATTCATCCAAAGGGCCAAATCCTATAAATTTCAGGGGTTTTTAACAGTTCAGAGAAAAAATAAAAAGATGTTTATCAGGTCAATGGTACTTATGCCATTTTTTATCAAAGGTTAGTAATCATAAGATGCAATAAGCTAAGTAAGTTATATAAGCATATTCTAAGGTACTTCTATAAGTGAAATAGCTATCAATTATAAGATCCAGAAAGACGCTCTCCATACCCCTACATATACCTCTGATTTTGACTAAGCCTATTCCCATTCTCCTCCCTACTCTCCTCTCTTCCCCCTCTCCCCCCAACCCCCCTTCTCTTTTTTCTGTTATTGTCATAAAACTGCTTTCTAGTTTTTAATCTTTCCTGGACAGAAATTATATCTTATTGCTTTGAGTGGTATCTATGCAACTTCCAGATGAGTGTGTTCATGTTCTACCTACACTTCAACAGAGGTTATAATTAGTCAAATAATAATAGAAAGACAGATTGCAGATCCCTTACTCACAGTGATGAGCTATTACTCACGTGAGCAGCTCCATGAAATCAGTCACCAGCTGCCTGACTCGTGTGAGAAACTGAGCAGCTAGGACTCCAATCTGGTCCATTTTCATTACATAATGTTGCGCATTTGTGTAAATTGTTCTAATTCAGAGGTCTCTTCAGTGCAAATGTCTCTTTGAATACACTCTGCTGCAATAATAGGTTAACTTCCAAACTGCAACACCCCAGCAGGAGACAGTGCAGCAGCTAGTACAAGGAGATGCATACAGCATCTAATTAATTTTAATGTTTTTATAAGTTTAATCATCCAGGTCATCAACATCCAAATATTTGAGTGTAAGCTTCAGCCTTTCCAAGGGATCTGCAAACATGTGACAAATAGTAATGTGAGTACTCTAAGTCTTCCCTAATTACACATGGTATATCTTCAAATTATACTGACATCCTTCTCCAAGACATGTTCCCACATTCCTGGGAGAGAAGCTGGAGCACTGGATGGAAACATGTAGGCTGGTTTGTGACATGAATTGAACAACAATAGTTTGGGCTATCCATATAAATATTGTCACTTAGTCATACAGACAGATTCTCTCTCCTGCTCAGTTTGAACCACTGCCGACTCTGGTACTTATCCATCCATGGTGGCACCTCTTCCTGTCCTGCTCCAAGACATCTATGGCCAGGCAGCCAGCCATGACCATCATCCTCACAGCCCTCTTTGTCGTGTTTTTTTCCTGATCATAAATACCCTTTCTCAAATGTTGCTGATGGACCAATATTTTCACAAGCTTGAAAATGGCAAGAATGTATTTTAAAAGAAATAGCAACCTCAACTACATTTTCAGAAGTAACATTGCCAGTAAGTTATAAAATGGGAACCCTGAAAGACCAATAAAGGTAGCTCAGCATATTGTAAAAAGGCAATCAAATATCTGAAAATAGGCACACACACATACACCTAACAGACCTGTGACAATTTAAAGTCTCACCCTTTCCTGGCTGTTAGACAATCCAGAATTTGTTACATGAACTTCTGTTGTTTGATTTAATTTCCCAAAGGACACAATTTTACAGAAATACTACCCCAATTGTCAAAAGTTATAATTCCCTACATGCAGAAGGGCCGACATAAACAAATAATGACCCTCGTCCGGCCAGCTTTAGACTGGTGACAGGTTTTGCCCTAACAGTGGTTATCTTTCAGTTAAAGACAAAACCTAGTCTCCCAAGATGCTTTTCAGAAGCAGAATAATTTCAGAGAAAAAAACATTGAATGCATTATCCAAATGACCGCGTGAGCTGCAGGAGGACCTTGATCAGGATTTACAAACATGGATTAGAGAGGACAGTACATTAGGACTTACAAATGTGTGGAAAAAAGTGCTAGTTTCTTTACTTTTTTTTTTCACGTCACCTACAACTTTATTTTGTTGAATAAAAGACAAAGGACAAAAAAATAAAGTGATTTATATTAAAAGCCATTTTTGAGAACATTGAGAAATTTATTTAAATAGCCTTGTGACAACATTTTCTAAGAGTGTTCAAATATAGAATATATCGATCTCTACTTCGTGGGTTATTTGAAAATCCATTACATTTAAAATGAACTGTGATGGCAAAAAATGCATAAGTTGTTGTTTGGCTATCTTGCACAGAATAACACACTTTGTTCTTCTGCACAAGAATGTCCTTCCAAAATAACCTGGAGGCAAAACACCACTGTGAGGTAGTGAAACTTGACCGTCTTTCATCCACCTGCACTTGTGACACCAGTTGCCGGTATTGCCAAATCTACTGTTCATAAATGCTAATCTAATTTTCAATAACATAAAAGAGGAGAACATCAGCAGACAGTTTCTTCCAGCCATGCAACAGGAACCTGTTGGTTTCCTGAAAAAAATAATGACCTTATCTTCAAAGAACGGGGACAATCTAAATGTGACATGTCTATAGATATGATTTAGTATTTTCTTGCTGTACATGGTTTGCGGTGCAACTCTTTCCACTGAATAGAATACTGATATGCTGTCCTCAGTAGTGTCAGTTTTATAAGGCTAAAATACATCTTACAGATTTCTAAAGCTTAGTTGACAGTAGTTGCTATTTCCATGTTCCTTGTGGCCAGCATCATTTAGTCAGAACATGTATAGCTAAACTAATATGTTCAGTAGTGTATATACATAATCAAACACTTTTTATATTTAACAATTTTTTTTGGTACTTTTAAATATCCTGATCATTCCTTTGTTTTGCCTTTTTTTTTTCATATCAGAGATATATGTATTAGCAATGACTACACAATAAACTCTTTTGTCCTCAGAACAATATAATAAAGAATTCTTTGACTAGTATAAAAAAGCTGGATAAATGAACAATGTAAACGAATTTACTGGAAAACAGAATGGAATATTTGACTGGAAATCTGTTTAATACTCTTTGTCAACCAAAACACATACATGCAGGCTACTCTGCACATGCACAGCAAGTACACTAGGAACAGGTAACTAACAATCTGCTGCACAGAAGCCTGCAATAAAGAAGAAAAGGAGGCAGATGTTACTGGTGCTCTGTTGCAGTGACTGGCAACGAAACAAAGAGATAAGGTCTGGGGTGAAACATGTCTTTTTCTTGAGCTTTCTCAAGCAGGCATAGAGAAGGTAGTGAAAGGAGGACAAAAAACCAATCCCTTTTTCTTTTCAGCTCTGCATAAAAGACAGCAATCACATCAGCAGAGAACACTTGCAGCTTATTCAGCTCATTCATCAAGCCTTGTTTGGGCTTAAACTCAACTCTCATTGAAGTCAAGAGGAGTATTTCCTTTGTCTTCCATGCTGAAATGGATTGAGTCTTTCAAAGTCCACGGGGAAAGCAAAGAGGTCTCCTTTAGCAGAAGCTGAAAATGCTCTTTCCTCAAGCAGCAGAAATGCTTAAGGAACTGCCTGTCAGACATCTCAAAGCAGTCTGGGAGACCTGCTACTACCTTCCCACAGCATGCAGCACCCAGAGAGAAGCCACAGTAGAACAGGAAGTACTAATCCTTCCTAAACATGCATCATCATTTATTATATTTCCTATTAAATGAAGCAATTCCTTCTTGTCTATGTGCACAAGAGCAGTGAGGCAGAGCTCTCTGGTGGCTCCCATGAGCAGAAACTGAGGGGTTACTTTTTTTTTTTTTTTAATTTAAAAAAATTAGTCTTTATTTAAGGCAATTATTTGAAAAGTTATGTTTCTTTGAATAAATCCAAGAAGAAGCTGGTTCTCTTGCACAATATTCCTTTCACACATGACTCAAAATAGTTTTTTTCTTTGGAGCATACTAAAAGTTCCTTGCTATCAGAGTACTTACATAATCCCCTTCCCTGCTCTATTCACCTACTCTCTGACTTTACACAAGCAGCACCTTTTCTCAGCGATTGTACTTGCTACTGTTATGCATGAGAGGGGTCCCACGTTTCCCACCAACCCCAGCCCACATAGCAACAATAGGAAAAGCAGTTAAGAATTCCATATGTGTGGGGAGTTCTGATTTTTTTTTTCCTGTAAAGTTAACATCCTGTATGTGGAATTACTTCTTCTCACTCACAAGATAATTACTTTTTCTGAAACAAGGCTTCTATTTTTTTCCTCTCTGTGTAGCAGCACTAAAGCTCTCACAGGGCATTTGTGAACAGATCTGTTCCTGTCCGAGGGCTTTCATATGCACCAGCATATTGCCTGGGTAAATCAACATGCCAACAGAGACTTGCAGAAAATACCCTTTCCATTAACCTTTTAAACTTGATCGTCACATGGTGCAGAACGAAATCCATCATTTTAGATTGCTGCAGGATTGTTTCTGAGACAAACGTCTCTGCTCTTTGGCTCTGCTTACTTCTGACAATGTGCCCTTCAAAATCCCCTCTGGAAATCAGCTGTATTTGCAACTACCTTGACCTTATTCATTCCTGTCATTTTCTGTAGCTTACACCAAATCTGATGGTGCTATTTTTCTCAGCTCACATTTAGGACATCTCCAATCGCATACATGATTTAAGGAGCTTTTCTCCACGGCCCTTCCCTCTCCACTCCTGCTAACAGGGGTGAGGGCTTTGAAGGGGTGAGTTCCTGATGGTGTCAACTTTTGGTTCACCAGCAGGATGCAGACATCATTGTGGATATGTGACCATAACAGAACTTGTAACAACAAGCTGTAACTGATCCACTAAAATGAGTCACAGCTCTACTTCCACGCACAGGTAGCACCTTTGCTGTAGCAGGGCATGGAGTCTCTTTTCCCATGATGAATCTTCTCAGTGAGCACAGGGCAGAAAAGATTGATCCAGAGGACACGAAAAAAAGCTGCTCTCATAGCAGAAGGCGGCCTTTGGCAAGCTGAAGAACTGCTTTCCAGTTATTACAGTGCACTGATGAGTTTCTACAAAGGCTGGTGGGGTCTTGCAAGCCAGTGAGGCGGCTGGATGTCTCCAGAGGAGATCCAAATACAGCTTTTAACAAGAGTTAAATTTTATAAGCAGCCCTCATGATAAGTTGTCCAAAGAAATATGCTTTTTTTTTTCATAAGAAAGACAATTTTACCTTGAGGACCTGGGATGGGGAGAACAGCTAATGGTCCATGTAATCTCCCTTTCCCCAAATGAAGCTGAGCCAGAACAGGCTACACAAACCCAGTGACGAGGTCTTGACCCTCTTGTGGAATAACAGCTGTTTCCAAACCACTGTCACTGGCCAGGTAAGCAAGGCAAAAATCCTCACAGCCTTTCCAGAGTACACAATAACAGAATCCTTTCAAGGCTAAAAAAAAAATCCTGAAGTACTGCTTTTGAATTTCTTCCTGTTCACATTGAGAACGTGGGCTAATGCTTTGTGGTTTGGAGGGAGTGAAAAGCCTGAGGGTGGTGGTAGCTTGTGACAGTAAGAGCCTCAGTTCTTCAGAATAAACTAACCATAAAAATTCTCTGCCCAAATGTAATTGTTACATTGTTGTACTTTGAAATGGGCAATGATTAACTCTCTGAAACTTGTCTGATGTTGAGTGAAAGCAGTGGGTTTTTGGGATTGTACTGTGCAAAAATCCTGTGACACAGATGCTATCTGTACAGCTGCTCAGCTGAAATTCACCTGTCGTATTCATCATCCTATTTTATTTGGGATGTGTTGTTCAGAGTGTCTACCAGGATATTGAGCCATATAGTGAGTTGAGAAATTCCTATTGAAACTGCTACTTCTGAGGTTGAGAAAGACATGAAACACTAACAATTAACAGTGAATTACCTATAGAATTTGAAAGCTGTTACGATAATGCTGTTGTGCTGAACACTCACATTACAAACTGCCACCATTAACACAGAAAATACACATTTAGAAGCAAGATGAAGCACTACACTGAATTTTGTTTTCCTAAGGAGTATGTGCAAGAAATTAAATAAGAAACACCCAAAGAGAGATGAAAAGCAAGTTGTCAAGAAAAGATCAAGGAACATGGTCCTGAGAAAACACTTGTGAGACCTTGTGGGGCAGATGAGGGACACTTTCCTATTTGAAACCTTCTCTGTTTAGGAAAAAGGTATACATAAACTCAATTGAATTGAAGATAACTGGCAAACCACTCATGCATTCACTATAACTACAAGTGAGTTAATTTCTCTATGGCAGAGAGATAACTTCAGTTGCTAGTGACACGGAGCATAGATCCATGTGATGCCAAGTTGCACTACACAGGCCCTATGTATAAATAATAAAAACTGTCACAACCTTGGTGTGGACAATTTCATGTTACCCATTAGATTAATGGATGAGGTCTCAAGAAGAGAATATGGAAAGTGAAACTCAAGTTGTTTTCATATCCTCACTATTCACAAGAGTGCATGTCCTACAATGATGGACACAGCCTCTCAGCATCCGGTGTATATCTTTAAAGACTCATACTCAGCAAATGGTCCCAGACGAATGAAATATTTAAGATCTACTTTAAACATCTTCCTTACTAAGTGAGGACAGATTTAACATGGTGCTATGCATTTTTCTGAATCCTGCTAAGATGGCTAACTGCTCTTTTTTTTGTCTCTGAGTCAACTTGATTTCAGGACTCTGCGTATTTCAGCTTTCTCTGAATGCAATGAGGAAAGAGGCTCCTCATCTGTAAAAAAATTCCAAGAAAGCAATTAAAAAATTGGATCTTACACTACAATACTTATTCTTTTTCGTACTGTGGCAGAATTAATTTACTGGGTGTGAAAAACTGACCTCCCAACCCAGTTAGCATTTTCAGCCTCTGATCGTGTTCTACGTTCATGACTTAACTCTGTGCAGAGAGCAAAATTCTTGTTTCAAGGATGGCCTGAAGATTTCTGAAATCTGCTTTGAGATATAAGTGAAAGTCTTCCATTGCAAAACTCTCCACGACAGGTATGTCTGAAGGCATTTCATTTTGAGTTGATCAGAAATATTTCAATGAAGTTGTTTTTTTTATTTTACTTTTAACGTTGTAAAATCGTATCTTAAAAATAAACAGCATTGAGCAAAGCAAATTAAAAAATAATCACTTCAACATTTTTTTTCTTACACTCTTTAAATATCTTGTTACTCACCTGAACTACACTCTGAGATTTCTTTTTCCCGCAAAATAATATCTCATCAAGTATGATTGATTAATCAGATTTGAACTGAAACAATAACCAGCTAGCTCTGTTTCTGTCAATAATAACATAAATTTATGACAGCATTAAAAATAAGCATATTAAATGCCTTCAAATTTGTAACAATAGAATAAATGCCAGAATAGTCTTTCATTTAATCTAATAATAAAAATACAAATGTGGTAGGTTTTAAAGTCAGACAGCAGGAACTATTTTAAAGAACTCCTTTTAGCAACTGTGCTCCTGTGTAGTGGGTGACCCTTTGTTTTGCAGGTATCACTCAGCTGTCGTGACAGGGACGCTCACAGGCAATGAGATCACTGGAATGGCAAGTTTCCAAGCCTTGTTCTCACCAGGTGAGGGCAGTCATATTCCTTAATGAAAAGCAAGCAGCTGTCACCTTGGGAGAAAACCAAATTGGCCGCCCACACATATAGCCAGAGGGATCCTGCTTGGCCTGAGCTTTGTGTACAGCAGAGGAAAAGAAAAATCAGAAACACGGAAAGGGAAGAGAATATTTTATGAATGTAATTAATTTGTGGGTTTTGTCTCTCATAGCCTGTCTTATTTGAACATCAGTAGCTATCATTTTGGCGGAAGCGGGGGCACCGAGATAATAAACATATTGATGTGCAAAGCAGACATGAAGATGCAGTCGTCTTTGTCCCGATGCAGTGAAAGACGGTAACATCTGCATTTCAATAGCCACAAATTTGATGCAGTTTTCAGTAGCGTTACTTCAGAGAAACTCAAGGTGGGTGGGAGTAGTTTTCAACTCTTTTTTTCATATGGCACAGACTTGCTTTTTTCCTGTTTGGAATCAAGAGGCCAAATTCAGCCTAGCAGAATACGACTGTGCAGAGCATTCCCACCTGGGCCAGAAAACCTCAGTGTGCACTGAATGAGGGATGAGAAACCTTTGCCTCTGCTGGAGGAGAGAAGGACTTTACTTGCTGTGAAACCTCCACGGGAATTTAAAGGCAGCTGCTACAGTCTGCTAGCTAGGTTAGCTTCTCCAGAGACAGCGCTGAGCCCTTCTCCATCCCTGGGGAGTGGGAAGAATGAGACTGATGAGTGCAAAAGCTGCTTGCTGCAAACTGTGTGTGCTGACCCTTGAGATCTCCTCAGCTCTGTGATCGCTTGGGCTCCTGAAGAAAATGGATCGCTAATTAATAATCCTGTCCTCAACTTGATCAGAAAGAATTTGGCATTCATTTTGAAATAATCCCAGTATTTAAGAGTTATATGTCCTGCACTTTTTTAAACATCAGCTATTTGTAACTGTCAGAGACATGGCCTGGAACAGAGGCAGACAGTTGATGGTAGCTTTTTCTTCCTTCAGGTTTCTTTAGCAAACCTGCAGAGGGAAAGTGTTCCAGTAAACTGGCATTGTGGGCTTGCATGATACAGTAAAATATCTGCTTCCAAGGCTGCTAGTAAAATGTCTGCTATGAATGCACAGGAGAAGACTCAAGTACCATAGGTCCTGCAATGTTCAAAGGCATAAAAATTATTTTTATTCAGTAGGAAACGGTTCAACAGAACTGACAGTTTTTGTCATCATTCTTACACTTGCCTTACAGGAGTACTTCTAAAAGTCTACTGGGCCAAAAATTAAACTTTTGCGAAGATAACAGGCCGATTTAGTGAGATATTCAAATGATTTTCTCCCACAAGTCTTACTAGTATTTCCTTCAGTCCTCAAATTACAGGAAATTATCTGATACAAGCCCAGTGTAAGCATGAGAATGAGAGAAATTAATCCTGCAATAGAGAAGCTTACAGTTAATAATTTATTATAGAATTAATAACTATTTACCATAGCAAATAACTGCATTTCACCTAATAGGGTAAGTTCAAAATTCAATACAACTTCCACAGAATAGTGATTACTCAGGTTGATAAAACAACAGAGTTGGAAAAGGGAATTCCCAGCCAAGACAGCAACAAAATCCTTTCACATCCTTGTGTTTCTGTCTAAAATAAAGAACTACATAAATCCCTTTGAAAGCTGAACCAAACAAATGGCATACAAGCTGGTTTTAAATGCGGAAAAAAAAAGTTAAGAGGAATTTTTTTTTTTACTCAGTTTGCTTGCACAGCTCTTTGTTTCTCAGTGGGATAATTGAAAAGGCATCACCTCTTCCTGTTTTTGTGTCTGTATTCCTCAGGATATTTCATAGTACAGTCATATGTGATTCTTGTTTGTGAAGTTTTGTTTTTTTAAAGTCTTATAATGAGCAGACGTCTATGAAATAGCTTTTTCTTACTGACTGCATGCATAAAGGCTTCCACTAGCCACAGGGATGAAGAACCTATACCAAGGGTAAGCAAATATCATCCTCAGTATATTTCATTTTCAACTCCTTCAAATAGGACTGCATGATGATGATTTAACTGTTCTGATAAATCAAATACTTTTTTAAACTTCCCTTTTATTTGACAGGAAACACAACATTGACTTATTACTCAATTTTCAAAGTACTGCATTGCATGGCAGCTGCACATTACAAATCTTATTGAGCGGTAGCATCTAAAAATATATTTGAGAGACAGATTTTCATATAAAGAATGCATTCTCTTTTGCATTTGCTTATTTAGTAGGGGAATTCTGGGGAAACTGCTGCTACATTTGAGCTTTAAAAAAATGGGATCCACAGAGCTAACTATTGTATTCCCATTTCCATATGCTCTAAATTGTTATGAAAGCCATTACAGGTTTCATTTTTAACTCCTAAAATGTTTGCCGCATTTATAAGAGTGCAGAGGAAACCTACTCATTTGTGCTCATTTCCAAGCAGAACAAAGAGATAGTAAAACATCCCTTGTTGTCTTGCATAAAGACTCCTCGCTTTCTCTTGATCTAGAGGTAAGATGTCTTTGAAACACCCATTTTCTCCTTCCATATGAGACAATACTGTATGGTCTGTGTCGTAACAGGTAGATGTACTTAAGAGAATAGCTAAGGATCTTTTTAGGAGAGCAGAGTGTCATCTCCAGCTGCCAAAACTGCTACACCTCAGGAAGGAATCTGTGGAGATATGACCTGCTATTGGTGCTTTTTCTTCTCCTGGGGATTTAGCACACAACCTGCAGCCTCAGAATCACCTTTAGAGCAATCAAATGCTACAGAAAGAGGAGTCAGCTTAGGTGAGGGATAAGCAACATAAATAAATCACTTCTGAGCAATAAAATTACCCATACCTTACAAGGGTCCCTAGTGATACAGAATAAGGAAGCAACTTCACTTTTTGCAGTGCAGTTTTTACAGAAAGACTTTACAGACTTTTCCAGTGTCTAATGTGCTCTCTTGCACTTCTTTTCAAAATAAGTTGTATGTATTAGAAACAGGGTTACTGTAGCAGATAATCTTCTTCTGTAGAACAGTGGAGGATATGGGTAACCTTATCTTTTCCTGTGGAGGTTGTCTCAATTGCTACAATTTCAATTGCAATTCCACATCAGGAGGTACTGTGACTCAGAGGCACTCCTTTCTGTCCAATTCCTATTTTCCTTTTTTGCACCTAAAGTGTTAGTGGTAAATCAGGACAGTTTGACTGCTAGGTTCAGTACACTAACTTGGAAGGGAGAAAGGGTAATGGATATAAGAGCTAACTTGCTGCTATTAGAGGTCTGAAATCCAGGAATGTTTTGCTTTGCTTCTCCAGGAAGCAAAAGGACATCACAGGTCCTGTTGCAGACACAAGTAAGGAGAGGGAAAAGTGAAAGAGAAGACCTTCTTGCTATTTCTACTTTACACTAGTATGAACTTGATTATGTGACCAAGTCTGCAGTCATGATCATGTCTTCTGAGTAGTGGATGTGAGCATAATCTCAGTAACTCCAGTCAACACAGTCCACTTCCCTCAGGTTGAGAAAACAATTTTTCCCTGTTCTTACTCTGTGCTTCAGGGAGATTCTACAATTTCACTGCCTGAAGCCAAACTCCTGCTCCACAGCTGAGAAGCTTTCAGCACCTTGTTACTCATTCTGAAGAAACAGGCTGGATTTACTGATGGTTTCATCGTGTCATGGTAAATATTTCACTACCACTTTTCCTGTGCTGTTCTGTCTGATCACCTTCAGGACTCATCTGACTAGACCAAGTCACTAGTTTTTGCAGTGCCAGCTGCAATATAACCTCATTGCTACATTGTTGGATAATGAAATCCATCTCTTTTTGTCCAACATAGCCTAATACCCTTACAGAAACCTAATTAGACCACCACCTTCTGTAAGCTCCTGAAGCATTAACCTTCTCTCTCCCTTTATGACTGATTTTTTTCAGATGTCTTCAGGTATCTAAAATTCAATTAAATGTCTGGGAAAGTAGGAGCTGTGGCTTCCAAGCAGGACTGGAAGGCATTTGGCAATCTTTACCAGAGGATAACTACACTTTTTTTACTGAAAGTTCACAGTTCAGTTATCTCAACAGTTAAGTTACAAAAAGTCATTACATTCATCATCAGACTGGTTGCTGACTACACACAGTTGTGATGCTTCTCAGGTGTACAAGGGAATCCTACTCAGCATGTGAAAGAAGAAAGTATCATCTGGCATTTTATCTCAGTAAGATCTGAGCAACTCATGCACCAATTGTTTATATAATCCCTGCACTTTCTAATTTCATCTCTATACTTAGAGTCTATACCTCTGGCTTATGGCTTCACTGAAGTAATGCATTTCACAATGACAGAAGGAATTCCAGTCTTGACAGTAAAATGCAGGAGCTCTCTTTGATCACACCTGCACAGAGAACAGACAATTTCTGGAAAGGACATTTTCTGCAACTTGAGAGTTTTGTCATCAGTTCAAAACCAAGGAACAGGGATATGCACTTTAGCAGGGGTGTAAATGGTTTTCAGTCATTTCACATTTCTTCTGCCATGTATAATATACTCATGGCATCTCAGTCACCACTGGAGAGCATCATGGGAGAATAGAGTACATAACACACAGGTAAATTTCCTTCCTTTCTGTTTTGATCATAAAGGTTGAAATTCAAATGAGAACAGGTCAGTGGTTCCCAATGAACTGTTTCAACACAAAGCCACGGAGAAGTGACCTGTACTTTGAGCGTTTACACCCGGGAACAGACACTAGCCTAGAAAGTAGAAACTGTGAATCCTCCCCAAAGACAGACTTTACAATGACCTTTCAAAAGCAACATGCTGTTTTTCAGAAACGTTCTTATATCCACATTTTGTTCACTTCAGTACTCCCAGACTGAGCACCATGGCCAAGCAGATGAATGCTGCAAAAGAACAGACTGCTCTTTTAAATCCCCACAGAGCTGCTGTTTGCCTCCAAACTGGCCTGCAAATAAGATCCATGTGTATTATTGAATGCTTAAGGTTATTTCCTAAGAACACACCCATATTGGTAATAGCAAGATGTATTCCCCTGTACAGTTTCCTGTCAACAGTTTGATTCGGTCAGACATCTGCCAGCTTGCAAAAGTCATCAATAACAACTTTGACAAAAGCCGACAGTTCTCACTGCCAGTCTGTCTCCCTCAGTTCTCCCACACACCTGTACACATCTATATATACACAAAGAGAAGGAGGGAGAGGAAAAAATCTCGTAGACTTGCTTGTCCACATCTCTTTGCCACTGGACAAATAGCTTTTTCCCATACAGCCTTTTATATATTACCTCCTTCTCATCAAGATTACAGAGCAATTCTGGAGGAAAATGAAATATTGAAGGGCTAATCCTTTATTTAAAAAGCAACCAGATATAAATGGTTGTCTCTGACAATTTATTACTGATTCTGGGAAGACTGGGAAAATAAATGTTTCATATCTTTTTGCAAGTGACAGATGAAAGGAGTAAAATACTCATCAGCTCTGGAGAGCTGAAACTTTTCACTTTCTGGAAGGAAATTCAAAAAATATCAGAATTTCAGGTATTTTCCTGCTTAAAGATCACAGCTAATACTTTTCCAGGAGAATTTTTATCTATTCTTTCCGTTATACCCACAATGGAGCATTAGGATTTTAGATTAGCTGTTAAGCAAAAAGGTCAGCCTAATTACAGGTTCGTCATCTCAGGTCAAGAAACAGTCTTCTGAAGATATATAACACCTCATTTTATTCATCTACTTGCCCAAGTTCTCAAAAGTCTTTTTAGACCTTAAACTGCTTCTTAGCCTGCTTTTCAGAAGAGCTAGCTAAGTGGCGAAACCTTTTCTATATATGTATTTCTACCACTTTATCAGATATTTTTTCCTCATTGCAGCCACTCTTCCCCTCTCTCTTGTCTCCATTTTTTTTTTTTTTCCAAACAAAACTACTAGTCAAGCTTAGAGAAACAAATAGTAAAATACTGTACTTTGATTTGGAGGACAATGTTCTAGCTGAACCCACAAAAAGGCATAAAAGACCCCCAAAGGAGTAAATTACACTCCTGAAAGACAGTATGATGAACTGCCTCTGCTGTATCCAAGACCAGAGCTGTAACTGTAGTCTTCGCATTAGAATCAGGCTAAGAGAAATAATTACTTGGTAGGGGGTATTTGTAGAAATTATTGCTGAGTGCCTTCTCCGTAAAGCTGTTCCACAGTTCTTTTCTCACCGCAGATGGGCATCTGAAGGATGGTTGAGAAAAGCCATAATTTCAGTGTCAATCAATTGCCCTGCTTGCACAGCTCTGAGTGGTTCAGTATGCAATGGCCAAGGCAGAAGGTCCCCTCACAACAGCTACACAGCACATCTGAATACAAACAATATGATGCTTCACATATCAACATCTTCATTGTTATTTCTAAGGAATATCTGATAGAGGACTCAGTATTTTGTCAGAGGCAAGTAATCAATTGTGATACCGTGAATGGCATTTTGCAAAAAATCATTTGTATATCACATCCATGGCAAGATTATGTGGCCACTTCCATTTTCTCTGCCTACCTGTCTAAATGCACACATAAAAGACAACGATTTCTTAAAATCCATTATCCCTCTAGCAATAGGTTTCAATTTTAAGACAACTGTTAGCTTTATGCCATTGTTGGTGTGCATCAGTTTGAACACAACCAACTGTATAATCCTGCCTTGGGGCTTATGGTGCCTCTTTACAGTAAAGAGAAATAAGATCCTTGTTCTTTTTTTATATCGCTTCCTTGTTCTAAGCCTCCTCCAGTTTTCAAATGCACATTCAAACCTGCTCAGATCTCAGTGTCTTTCTTTGGCAGTCATACTGATTTTCATAGACAAGCAAGCAGGTGTGTATGGGTCTGTAGATACTGTTTTTCTGCATCTGCTGTCCTGGTGTTATCCTGGATATAAAGCTTTTTGGATTTGAAAGATGAGAAGCAAATACGGTTCTGTTAAGGAGAGACTATATACTGAGTCCTGCATTCTTGAGAAGGAGAAGGCTGAGCAGATTGGCATAATGATGCCAGTGAAGTACCACAGAAGATTGTTAACCTCTCCCTAAAATCCCAGTGGCTTTATAAAAATGGGGTAGGCTTTTGTACCATATGAGTACTAAGCTAATTTAAGGGCAAGGGAGACAAGCCAGTCTTCACAGATAGACTATTCTCAGCAATGCTCTTTTCACCATCCTTTTAACAGCCTGAAAACCTTATTGGTAGATTATATTTTAGATAGAAATCAGTAGGTGTTTGTGAAAGTAAATGAGTAATAAGGTGCCCTGGTCCTCAGTAAAGATGACGCAAAACAGAACTAGGTCTCCTGCTGCAAAAGTATGACCCGCTTCACTCCCTGAAGCCAGGGAAGGCATTTCCCTCAGTAACTAGAGACATGTTTATGAAGCTTGAAGATGAAAGCCTTCACATGGAGATGGTTACATTACGCGGACTGACCTGTACTGGACGAATTATACCTCAGATAGGTCCTAGATGTCCTACTAAACAAAGCTGCCATCTAATTAAACTCCATCCCTTTCCTCTTGCAGTTCTAAAGGCTGTGAGAGTCTGACATGAAGGTTTGCAGAAGACATTGACTTAATGGAACAGAAGTTGTTCCTGTGGAGCAATGATAGATTATTTAACTCTTTCTAGTTATAGCTGAAAAGAGGTACAACAGCCAAGAGAAATAAAGGACATTGAGCTCTTTTCAATTGAAGTTTCTGCATCATGACTGCTTGTGCATTTGAGATAGGAAACAGTAAAAAAACATGGTTCTTGACAAGTTACACCTAAATTGAATTCTCACTGTAACTGAAGGTGAAGTGTGTTTGACTGATAATCCTGAAGTAAGAAGATGAAAGCTAGCATTGTCTCCTTTGTACACACACATACATTACAATTTCAGCACAAATTTCTTGCTGATCCGATCAAATCCCAAAAATTAGTCGCCTTAAAAAGATTTATAGTGTTGCTATGCTCTGAGTCCATCACAAATTTCTTTGTCCAGTTTGCTTTTGGTTCTCAGCATCTAGAGTCAGTCTATTCATCACTGAATAATACTATCAGGTCTTTAATTCCAAAATTCATTTCCAGTCAGCACTTGCTGGGATTTTCATGTGGTTCACACAAACAGTCGAATCCAGGGGCTCAAACTGTGATAGAAAAATGAATACAGAAAGTGTCATAAAAGCTGCCGAAAGAAAATTCAATCTAAAGCGAGTATTGGCAGAAATACAGCCTTTGTCATTATAAAGAGGTACAGTGAAAGTTGGTTTTGCCATAGAAGTTTTCTAATGTAACAATAATAAAACTTATGGTAAAGGCCCTTTGATTGATCCAGCCAATGATATATATGTTACACAGATATCAACCAAAGGCAAAAAACAGAACAAATTTCCAAATACATTTTAAAATTCCTATTTTATTCAAAACCAGGACAAGATTCAGATAACCCAGGTAGAAAGGCTGCTGTGACCTACTGAAATTATGGGGGTGAAATGAATACTCTCTGGGTATAAATGAAGGTTTCATTTATTAATTTTTACAAATATTAATTTTATAGAGCACTATTGGTTTCATTGCTTTTAAAATAAACAGAAATAGGCTTATTGGAAAGCACTAAACATGTTAAAAGGACAGAAAAAGATATTTTTCTGCATAAATGTGGGTATATTATGTGTAATTTGTGCCATCAACCTGTCCAGAGTAGATAGCACAGGTTAAATTTCTGGAAGACATTGGTATCCTCCTCTCACTGACATTTTCAGTGACAGTGAAGCAATGGAAAGACAACTGGAAAGGGAATTCAGGTATACAGGAGACCTTGTAGACCTGGGATATTCATTATGTTTTCTTCTTCCACACTATGTGCCTACCATATCAAATGTCTATTTTGAGGAAATGAGTTTTGGTTTGCAGTGCTTCCCCTTTAGCTCTGTTTGCAGATAGGAACCTGTAGCTCTTCCGTTTTGAAGGGGAAGTGCCAAAATTTAAATTTTGAGTACATCCCCTTGAGCAATTTGTGAGTGAACTCAGCTTCCTCTTTCTACATATTGGCTTTAGTTTCTTGAGAACTAGAATATAACAAACTTGAGTGCCAGCACACTAGGGATAGAATCTCAATATGGCTTGCAGCAGCAGCAAGAAACTAAGTATGTAATTGCTTTTCTGTTCAATCTTGTGCATTTATGGCTAAGATACGAAGAGAACAAATACAAAATAAAGGTGGGGAGGGAGGAAAAGGAGGTGATGGTACCTGTATCTTACATTAAAAATCCCATGAATTGTTCTCAATTACTGATAACCCTGATCTATTGAAACTTGAGTATACATAAATTAGTACCAAATCAAATCTGGTAATAGGGTAAGATAGTCCTTAAACTTTTGTTTATATATTTGGAAAGAAATGAAATTGTATTAGCAAGGACTTTGACTATGGAAACAGACACAGGAGGCACTCTGCTGCCAAACAGTAAAATGTTATTCAAGTCTGTAGGGCAGTCTACCGTTTCTCTTCACAAGATAATTCCTGAGGAGCTAATCACTGGACTGACATTGAGGGACGCATTGGAAGCAGTGTTAAAAACTCCTTGCTGTTAATTGAAGTAAGCATGATAATCTCAAAATACTTTGTTGCACACACAAGTACAGGTCATCAAGAAGGGCCATTTTGCTAAGGCTCAAAAAAGTTAGTAAAAATTAGTGGGCAAAACCCAGCAGGCATTACACAACCCTTCTTTGCTTACTCCCCTTGCAATGGGATGGGAGAGAGAATCTGAAAAAAAGTATAACTCATGGGTTGAGATAAAGACAGTTTAACAGGACAGAAAAGGAATGATAAAAGAAAAGACAAAAACAATGCAATTCCTCACCACCCACTGACCAATGCCAAGCCAGTCCCCAAGAAGTGGGCTGCCACTACCTGGCCAACTCTGCCTGGTTTTATTTTTCAGTATGACATCACATGGTACGGAATATCTCCTTGGCCAGCTGGGGTCAGCCCTCCTGGCTCTGTCCTCTCCCAGCTTCCTGAGCACCTCCAGCCTCCTTGCTGGAAGAGTAGCATGAGAACCTGAAAAGTCCTTGACTTAGTGTAAGCACTGCTCAGCAACGACTACAACATCAGTGTGTTATCAACACTATTCTCATCCCAAATCCAAAACACGGCACTATACCAGCTACTAGGGAATAAAACTCCATTCCATATGAAACCAGGGCAGAATATTAAGAGAAATGGGGATTTCTTAATGAACAACTTTTATTAGAGACTGTGAAAAAGCTACAACTTGGTGGCTGAATGAAGGCAGTAATTATCATTGATGGAAAATGACAGAAGAAAGAAATAGATGTCAGTGTAAGTTAGAATTTATAAAATATAGAAAATTGATGAGAAAATCTAAGGACACAAGGGAAGAATCAACATCTGGTGAGAAAAATAATGTTATGAATATTTATGGAAACATAGCTTCCAAATTTTTATATATATGTATAAGATACATAATTTGCTAGCAATAAAACACACCCATTACTTGATAGTCATGATAAAATTTGAAGTAATACTGAAAAAGCAACACTATTTGAAAATAATTTATAATCTATACTTTGAAAAAAGTTAATTACATACATATCCAGAGAGAACAGTTTGTAGTACATTAGTAGATAAATGGGCTGCTAAATAACCTACATCAGTAATTGACTTTTTTTAAAAAAAAAACAAAAACAACAAGTAGTTCTGGAGAATTTGCACCCAGGAATCCTACAAATTCTCAATAGTAAGCCCTCGTCACTAACTTTCCATGTTAGAAAAAAAACATGGTATAAGTAGGATATACAACAGACAAGAGGAATCTTAATACTTGTGAGTTAATCACAAGGATAAGCAAGAAGATCTAGGCAACTACAGGCTAATGAGTCTAATGTCAATCATGGCAAAAATAATGGAACATTCATCTAACTGATAAAGAACAGGGATATAATTAGTTCCAATCAACATCTTTTAACAGAAAATAGAATTTATAGAACAAGCATGATTTCATTTTTTAGGAGAAAACTTTAATGTACATAAACAGCTTCAAAATATGCTTGACTTGCTTGCTTTTCTACATTACTTCATTCTCTTAACAAAACAAACAAACAAGCTCTCCACAGTATTGCTGAAGTGAGCAAAGACCATGGAAGTGGCAAGCCTCAAAAAGTAGCTCTTAAAGAAGGAGGAAATGGAATGAGGACCATCCCTACACAGGCTCCCCCACTAGTTTCTGAACCTGGCAAACCAGCATATAAGAAATGTTTCAAAACATAAATAAGACCAAGTAGAGAGATTATGGGGACTTCAACTATATTTCAGTTCTACTCATTAAAGCAAAACAATAAAATTTTCCTCCAAATGAAAAGTTCTCTGCCAAAGAAGGAAAAGGCAGGTCCTGTCTGCCAGAGTGGACTCCATGGCTGAACACAGTGGCTTGCATGCGTAACAGGGCACACAGTATGTGGATAACATAGCTGAAAATTCCATCTGGTAACATCATAAAACCTCCAGCTTTGAAAGGATGGAGTACACAACTAATTTAGAAAAAAAAAAAAAAAAAAAAAAATGTTGTTTTTCATTTCAGTTTATAGACCTGGGGAAATTTGACTACTTTGGTATTTTAGTGGACAATCACAAAACTGATGGGAGCACTGCAAAAGTTCTTCAGTACTAGAAGTCACAGTGACCATGTAAATCCCAAGCCATGCTGGGGTAAAAAGTTCTGAGGGGACTGAGGTGTTTCAGGAAAAAGGATGTGGCTTCTCCCTCCATCATAATTCTCCCTCCATGGAAAACTGGCAAGAATAATGCTTAGCCCTGATATGATGACTGTGATCGTTTAAGAGACCCACAAAAAAATAAAAGGATTTGAACTAGAAAAAGACTGTATCATAAGAAGATACAGAAGATACAGGAAGATAACTTGAATACAGAGTATGAAGTTCTTCACCAGGGAGAATATGTCATGTATTAAAAGTCTATTCCAGCTTCCTCTTTTACCCCTCCACCCCACAACGCCCCCAGAAAAAAAAAAAAAAA
>VWZK01020960.1:0-14728 GCA_013396935.1 Baryphthengus martii | reverse complement strand
AAAAAAAAAAAAAAAAAAAAAAAAAGAGAGAGAGAGAGAGAGAGAGAAAAAAAAAAGAGAGACAGGAGAGGGAAAGCCAGGCAAATTTTGGTTTGGGATGGTTTTTTTTTAGTGACACAAGGAGTTGTGCTTACTACGGGGAAATGTAGTGAAATGTAGTGAAATGTAATTGCTTGTGTTAAAAGGAAACCATGATGTGATACATTCTAATGATGCTTTTGGTCTCTAAACTTGAGGACTGCGAGTCTGCTATTTTCTATTTCTCCCAACTATAAACCACCCTTAAGAAGTAAGTTTTCCTCTCACAATTGCTCTTCTCAGTGCTTTTTTTGCAAAATCTTGATAATTTCTCAAGGAATATGTCCCTCCTTCTCTGTGAAAAATGGTTTATACTGAGAACATTGCTTCAAAATCAAAAGTGGTAGGGAGACAAGCTCGTTAAGCTGCTTTGCCTTCTCGTCAGTACACTAAGCAACAGGTATGCCTAAAAACTAGAAAATACCCACTGAACTGGACAAAGCTGAGGTTACAAATAGGATTGGTGGGAGCCAAGGAGGTTAGACAGAATAATGTCCCCTTCACCAAAATGGTATAAATTTGACTCTCCAATCTTATTGGATCCAGGAAAAAGAAATCCCATTCTATGCATGAACTGACTATGCCACCACAGCGGGGAGCATTACTTCTTTCTTCTACATTTTTAATGTTATTTTTTGTAAATCTGAGTCTGAAACAACTAGTCCGCGTCTCTGAAATCCATTTGAAATTGCCCAGGGCCAACAGCTGGATTTCGGAAATGACAGTATATAAATACAAATCCTCCCATTGTGAATAAGCATGAAGGGCAGGTATTAGCAAGTGCCTAAATGCTGCTGCACACAGAGCCAGTAATACATGCAAACATTTGAGAGGCACATTAATTTCCAAAGCTTAAATTCAATTATGCACTACTATTTTGACACTCAGACGTCAGTACAAAATATCAATGCTATTATTTGCACTGATGCCTTTGTTACAGAAATATTTCTGCCTAATGAATCCTACTATATTCAGGTCTTACCTCTCTTACTCCTAGATGGAGGTACAGGGCAGATCTAATTCCTCTCTACTTGACTGTCTACCCCTACTACTAGTCAAAGCACCCCATTATGCACGGTATCAAATTATTATGAGTCATCTGCTTGAAATAAGAGAGGCTTGATAGGCCTGAGCATACCACAGAAAGCTGTAACCATATTTTTCTTTGCAAGCTTTCTCAGAAGCACACAAATTGCCATCTTTATTAGAGACCAGGAAACATTTTTGGATAAAACAAGAGCCAACGCACGCTAGCACTTGAGCCACAAACCAAACTAAACATAAGCCTTTATGCTGATTATTAAAGCAAAAAAAAAATCAAAGCATCGTTCCTTCTTAACAAGAATATTTACGTATCTGCAGTTCTTGTCTGGGAATAAACAGTATTTAAATACTTGTCCTGAATCAGACAGCACTGGCAAGCTCCAAAGCTAAGCTCGGATAATTTACAAGCATTTCAAATCTAGTGAGACTTCTGATGTCTAAACAAATGGAAACAAATCTCTATATGCCTTGCTGTGAATATTTCATCTGAAAGGATTCCACACGTTTGCAGAGTAAAGTTGTCTTCCTTGTTCCCTTCAACATTATTTCTTAGATAAATAAGAATGTGCTTCCATGTTGAAGAAGAAACACAGCTCCCGTGCTTACACACTGCACATGTAAATAATGATCAAGAGCTCATAAGAACACACACACACCTTGGAATTAATGAGAACTGAAATAGGGAATACAACATACGCATCTTATCTAGATGCAGAGTGACCAGAAGAACTCCATCAAAATTAACCCAAGCTATAGTCTCTTGAGACTAATTATTAGGTGCCTAAAAGATGCCAGCTCAGCTGACAAGTCTGAGAGTTTACCTTACTGATCCCAAACAGGAAGAGTCACATTACAGCACCACCCCAGTTGTGGAGCCTATTTCACAGGAGACCTGATCCACAGGCAACTACCACTATTCCTGCAGCAAACTGAAATATGATTGAAATGTGGCAGATATCTATCTGTCAGGCACTCAAGAAACATAACAACAAGGCACAGACAGGCTTTCTGTGCAGTTATTGGATGAACTAGGAAATGAACTACCCATTTTCATAGCTCTAATTGTAGTTACACCAGGCCATCTTTTTTCTCACTCTGCATTTCAGCTTCTCTTTTCCATTTGGCTTCGCAACATTTTTATACTCCTTTAGAAAATACCTTTCACTCCTATTCTTTCATTATAGATGGAGACAGCTTCCCAGGCACCATTATTCTCTTTAATGTAAAAGTCACTTCCTGGAAGCATCAGTCAATATCGGCCTTTTCAAGAGCCCCCAAATCTGCTGCTCTCAAATATGTGGGATGCTTGCAGTCAGCTCTTCTGTTCTCATCACCCACTTGTTCCAGTCCAGTGACCTTTCCAGCACAATAAAAGCTGCCAATATACTGCAGACATGGTAAAAGTATGCAAATGCCAAGTGCTATTAAATGTGCCCATTGTCTGTTGAAAGACAAGTTATTGCTTTCTCTCCGTCACAAGAAATCTCTTAGATCCTTGTGCAAACAAAGGCAACTTGAGGTTATATTGATCTACATTCCTTAAATTCAAACAAGCCTTAAGAATATGCTGAAAGGTGGTATGACTTCTTTAGAACCTGCAGAAGATATCTGAAGTGAGTACATGCTTTGTAGAGCACATGGATATCATGATCGGTTCAAAATATTAAGGCAAGGACTTCCTAAGGGAACTAGCTGTCCTACTCAGTGCATAACAAAGGCAATGAAAGTCTTTTAATGAGAATTTATAGTTTATTGCCTTCTTGCCATATAACTGGCATGAAAGAGTTTTAGAAAGAGAACGGTGTCAACATTTCATGCAGTCCAAACTTCACCTCAGTGTATTAGAGTGCTGGAAAGCCTTTTAACAAGAGGAGAGATGGAGTTAAAGTGATTAATGCCCACTTGTTTCACAGACAGATGCAACGTATTTTGCTAGCAGATCATTCAAGAAGTAAGGTAAGTTTAGTTCAGATTAGTTCTCCATCTCTCTTTTTATGATCAGATTGATGAATTAATTAGCGTAAATGAAGACATAGAGAAATAGATACAGTGTAAATTTCAAATAAAAGTTTACAAATATTGCTAACTGATTCTGAAACCAATACGTTTCCTCCTTAGCCACAAACTACCAAAATCCCAAGAGAAATTTTGAAAGATTGAAGGACAACCCATCAAGAACAAACACAAGATAAAGTAAAAAATAAAATAAACAGAAAACACTGTCTCCTACAGAAAGATTAATGCATAAAGTCCAACTTTTAGAGCACGTAAACCAGTATATTCCTGTCAATGTCACACGGCAACAAATAAGAAACAAATCCTGACTAAACTGCAGTAAGATAATAATAATAGAAACTGTACTTACACATCAGGCTAACTAATTTACAGCTACAACATTTGGCCTGATAAATACATAGTCACAACTTAGTGCTGAGACCTCTACAGACTACAGGTTTTGTGATAATTTAACTCCATGGATCTCCAACCAGACCAATTCTGAGTGAAGAGAACTGTGTCAAGGGTTTTATTTTCTTTACATCTCCTTTACTTTAGGCACTGGTAAGGGAATTTAGAGGGGAATGTGACATTTGGTGAGGGAGCTGAAGCCTCCACACAGAAATGTTTAGAGAATGAAGGCTAGATCTCCTTAATTAATACCTTTAATGAGAGGAGAGGAGATAGCCTCAGATAGATATCTTCTGGTAAAAATCTATTTACATCATTTGACTGTTTTTATTGTGTCAACAGAAGAGAGTAACAATGTTAAATTATAAAACAAAAAAATCGGTTATCACAATTTTCATTGCTGTTCATTATGGTTGGACTTGATTTTAAGGGTCTTTTCCAACCTAAATGATGCTATGATTATCCAAGCTGAATGCAATTCTCCAATGGGCAACTATGTTTAATTAACACCCCAGCATACACACACACAATAATTTTTTTTTGAAAAGGAAAAAAAATGTACAAAATAGTACAACTTTGTATTCTGTGCCAGACAGAAGGTAGTTGGGCACCTAAGCATACAGGTACATCTTTAGCAGGATTCTCAGAAGTCATGTGAATTCAATAGGAAGCAGAGCTGAAAAGAAGATACACCAAAGCCTGAACTCTCTAGCAGAACTACTTCTGGAATTATTACTGTATCAATTAAAAATCAAGCTTTAGATATTCTCTTTTAACCAGTGTTGTATATTTAATTTTTGTTTATTTTTTCTAAATAGCTATGTAATAGTAGAAATCTCTTCTCATCTTACCTCTGCTGCCACATCAGGTGATTTGTTTTCTAAGCAACCTTTTCTTTCAGTTTCATAAGTTAACGCAGTTGTACATCCAGATCTACAAATAATAATAATAATAAACAGCCTTCTTTCCTGTTCATTACATTTTAGAATTAGGCCTTAGAAGTTCTATCTCATGCTAATGAGAACCATAATTGCTCAAATTTTTCCTGTCATACTTAGAATATGCCTGCATATTTTAATGAAATTGTCATTTTCTGGGTTTGCCCAATAATAAAACATAAGGTAAGAGAGCCTCATCAACACCCAACAGCATCTTTGCTCACTTAAGTGTAATTGTAACAAATTTAGACAAACTTTGTAATAAAATAATCTATGGTGCATTGGGTTTTGTAGCTGAAAATACAAAAAAAAAAAATCCCAAATATGGCTGTATTTGTTTCAGAATTTATGTTCTCCTATAAGCTTTAGATATAATCAAATTATTGAGCTAAGTTATTGAACCGTTTGTCTAATAAAAAGACTGTAACTGTAAATCCCAATCATAACATTCATAGGAAATACAGAATACAATTAATATTAGAATTATAACAGTCTCTTGAAAAAGCCTAGAGGACAAAAGGTAGCAGAAGAAACCTTTAATTTTATGCTGGTGCACACTGTGGGTTTTTCTTGTTAGAATTTAAATTCATTCTCCTTTTAATAGTAAGCAAGACTGTTTAAGCATTGCACTTAGAAAAATACGTTAGAAATAGTTCTGCCAAAAGGACATTTAGCAATGACAATGCAAATCTGAAATTTGAAATATGTTACTGGCCCACTCACAGAAAAAATATAGAGACTGTTGTCTTTAGTATAGGTGAAGCTAATCTTGAACCCAATTATTTTCTCAAGTAAAGACTGAACTTTCCTTTGACAGTTTCTCAGACTGCTACTATCTGCCATAGTCTGGTACTTAGCAGAAGGATTAACATCTGGCTCAGAAGCATCTTTTATTTGTCCCTGAATTCCATTCAGATTTGGCAGGCATAAAAAGTTAAAAATTATTACTTCCTAAAGAGGAAAAGGCATAAGGATTTCATGAAAACAGTTTGCAGATAAATTCCTTCCCAAAAATTTTCACTTGTAAGTACAAAACATTTGAAGTTCTGTGGCCAATTTCATAAGTCAGTATGCAATACATAAAATATATACACTTTCAATCACATTTTAAAGTGAATTATCTTTGGCAGCATTCAGATTTCTTCTGAATTCACTTTTCTAAATATTTTCTGTGACGGGAAACTTTGGCAAAACAGTCAATGTTGAAGAATATTTAATTGATATTCTCTGGTTTGAAATACTGTATTGGAAAATTAATTTTGAAAGTAATTGCTCTCCCTCCAGGAACAATTGAAAAATAATATCTTTTTGTTCACTGAAAACCACAGTGATGAAGACTTAAAATAGTCGTCCACTCTTGTCGCTGTCAAAGCGCTAAGTTTCAGCACAGGAAGTCAGTACCCATCGTCTAACTGCAAAACTGGGTAGCAGAGACAAAATGTCTTGAACAACGTCACAAATTACTATCTGAACTGGGAATAGAATTCAGATGAACTGGTCAGGTGCTCTCTCAAATCTCTTCTTTTGATGTCATAACAGTTTGCTAATTAGCAGAATAGAAACCAAGAGCAGCATCTATGTCAATTCATATGGTGAATACTGATGCCAGTATTGTTCTTGAAGCGCTGTTGCAAAGGAGGCACCACAGTTATTGGCTAAATACTCTCTGAAATTGTCCAAACATTTCTGCTTCCTAGCCCAATTTCTGTGACAGTTGAGCTCAATAATGGCTATGAAAAATCAGTCCATTTGGGAATTCTAAGGTAGATTTTAAATAGTGAATTAACAAAATGTTATTTAGAACAAATGTGTCTTAAACTGTGATGGAATCAATTAAGAAAGTGTCCTTTATGTTCACAGACTGGTCTGGATACAACAAATGTTCCTATTTATTTCTTTTTTGAATGAGAAAGACTTGATCTGCATAACAGCCAGATCCTAATCAGAGGGCTAGAGGAGAAACTGCACACCCATATGTTCAAGTGATGTTGCCATGGATACAACTGACTTGATTTGCAGTTCGTGAATTTACCTTCAGTAGGTGGCAAAACACATTCCACCTATCCAAAGACCCGGGTGTCAGGACATAGACGTCGCCTGCCTGTGCAATGAATGTGAAGCCAAGGACTGGAGTGCAGAACAGGAGAGAAATGCTCTTAACTTGCATTGCTAATGTGACATACTGCTGTGAAGTGTGTTCGGGGAATCTTAATCAGGGTGCTTCGTTTTTTGGTGTATGAGACATTTAGGTAGGAATAGTCAACTGCACAAAGACCAGGAAACAATTGGTTGCAAAGGAGTCCTAGAAAAAAAAAGCATCACAGGGATGCCGTGGGCCATCAATTAAGCATGAGTCAACAATGCCATGCTGTTTCAATGAAAAGCAAATGCTGCAGTAGGCTCTATTAATAGGAGTAGCTCACCAGGCATGTGATGCAGTCCTCCCATCCAAGCCCTGGCTGGAATACTGACTTCTATTCAGATGCCCACGCAGAGAAGTCTAGAGCCAGTTCAGATGTCCATGGTGGGAAGAACAAGGAGCAGTAGGCACATATTGCTGCAAGGAATATTTAAGTATGCTTAAATTCACAGTTCTGAATTTTGGCAAAGCTCTCAGAAATTCAGGAAATTGTTCAGGAAATTACTTTTTTGACATGAAAGATATGCAGAGTTGTATACTAAATGCTTCATTCTTCCCTCATTTCATTCTACACAATCTACCCAATGTCAGCCAGGAGGTTCATTTGGGCACGCAACAGCAAGGATGAGAAGCAAAGCCCAAAGAAGCCTTGATGATGAAGGCTTTAACAATAGAGACATATTTACCTGTAAAGTTCCTGTAATCAGTCAGATCAAAGAAAATCTTTACCCAACATTCAACATTTCCAATCATTACTCATTTTTTTAGAGGCAAAGCACAGATATGATGAGTTACATCACAAGTTACAACAAGGATCATCAGGGGGAACAAGAACCTGTGACCTTTTGCTACAATTAGGAGTACCTCAAGCAGAGCATTTATTGTGGCAAAGCATGGACTTGACTTAAATTAAGCCTTATGACAAAATATGGGCACGTCACTTGGGCATCACTGGATGGGACTGGGCAGCAATGTGGGGCAGAAGCCAGGAAGAAACTTAGGATTCTGTACAGTGCTACAGGTTCTCTCCACCTTTCTCACTCTGTGCGTCAAATGTAGGGAGCTCAAAGCAAATTTGCAGTAGGCAGCGGGAGTTTGTGTGCTTCTAGTCCCATGGCAGAGGAGCAAAAGTCAGAAACTAGTGGAAGAGTTTGTATTCTTGCCATCCTTCCCCAGTAAACCTGTACCTGAGTGGGTTTCATCTGATGCGCTCACTGTAAACTTAGCAAACTTTCCTGCACTCACTATGTTAAATTAGCTCTTTTCATCAAAGATTTAAAATCAAAGTAGCTGGTCTAGTGATAGCAACAGCAAGTTTCTGACAATGTTACAAAGAGTAAATTTGCTGAGACAAGGTTTTATCGGTTGATGTGGTTGATAGTATTTACCAGGTCACTTAAATAAAAGCAATGTTTTTTCCTTATACTGGCAGGAGGTATTGTATCTGTTAGACTGAATGATTAATTTCCTTCTGAAGATTTAGAGATAATTTCTTTACTGTAATTGGCATACTGCACAGACAATTTGAATGCCATTATCACAGTAATAACTGAAATTAAAAAGTGGAATAGTGTAATTTGAAGATGAATACAAAGAATGTAGAAAGACTTGTGTGTTGACTCACTTGAGCTATTCTTCCCTCTACCTGCTCTGTGTATTCGTAGTCTTTTATTGGAATTTATTCCAATAAATTGGAATTTATTCCAATAAAAGCAGTATTTCTTAATTTAAGCATTTTCCAATGGATATTATATCTCTGGACCAAGCTCATCTCTGATAGTGTTCAACCAATTATTGGACTCCGTTACAACAGATCTGGTTCAGACAACAAACCTAAATTATTTAAAGGAAAAAAAATATCATTAGCATAGGATGTAAAGACATCCTGAACTGAACCAAGAATTGGAAGTGGGAACAGATGGGAAGTGGGCTTTAAAACCACACAAGTGCTCTAAACCAAAATGCTACTATGAACTCTGAAATTATTCTTTCTAGTCAAGGAGGGTGCTCAGGCCATTATGAATGGATACCTGAATTAGCAGACCATTGTTCCTCAACTGGAGCCTGTTCAGGTCAGCTAAATATTTAAACATTTGAATATTTAAAGGTGTTTAATGGGAGTAGAGAGCATTTTTTTATATTCCACTTTAGTGATGAGAGTAGACTTGAATGTGCCACTTGTGACTTAGCCAAGCCAATTTAGTGTCTGTCTGATGTGTACAGGGACAGTCTCATCAGGCTACTGCAGCTCCACGTCTGGCCATGTGATGATAGGACTTATCTAATCACATGCTAAGTTGGTTTATGGTGTTTAACCAGCAGAGAATCAACCCTAGAGACAAAAAAAATAAAGGAAAAAGTGACTATCTTTCTTCTGGTTTAGCTTTCTTAACGTGCTTCTTCAGGGACCAGATGTTCACCAATGCTATCGGAAAGTACAATATTGATAATCTCATCAGAAAATACAATATTGATAATCCCATCAGAAAGAGGTGGGCAAGGGCAAGATCACACTTCTTGGTAGCAGCTCACTGTAAGAGGGTTTTAGTTATCCTGTAAAGTCATGTACAAAGGTAGATGAGATGATGCAATTACTTCCCATAGTGTGCAAAAATGAAAGGGTAAGAGAGCTCAGAAGCAGTCACAAGCACCATTACTAGAGAAGTATGATCATGAAAACTCTGGCCAGTTTTCTCCCAGTGCAATTGCCCCAGTAAAAGGTTTTTACTAATAACGATGGGAAGCAGAAGAGAGGAAAAAGGGAAAGTAAATTTAGCAAGGTTACTGTCTGCATCTCCAGCTCTCTCTGTGTCAGAAGTGATGGGTACAAGATGGTTACAACGGCACTCAAGATCAGAAATGACAAGAGGAAATAAAAAATTAATTTACAAATACAGTTCACAGTTCATGCACAGTTAAGTGCAACTTACTTTTTTTAAATTCCCTTCTCTATTCAGTATTCACTTTACTTCACATAATATGTGTTTTTTTATACTTATGGGACTTGACTTATGAATAATACAGTTAGTGAGTTTGGGCTTTCGGGAAAGGTCTACACTTACTGGAATTTGTTCAATTTAGCAAGAGGTACTTTGCATGCTCTGCAGGGTAACTATGATGTAGGCATAACTGCTGAAATAAGTGTTTGCTTCTCCTTACACTAAGATTGAATTAGATTCACCTCATTTAAATTCATGCTAGCACCTGAGTATAACAGAGCAATAGCATAAGAACCCCAGCCTAGGCTTAAGCAAATACAACACATAGGGTGCCATGATAAGCTGCTGCTTTCACACCACAGTTAGCATATACATGAGCAGAACATCAGGCAGTATCACCCTCTCTGTGCTGGTCCTTGACCATCAGGTTTTTCCTGCATGTCTAGGCTGAAACACAGGAATCCAGAAAAGGTAATTGCAAGATTTGTTCTGAGAGACTCAATAGTTAATATTACATGTGACTGATAAAGTGTTCAGTTTTTAAACTTGCGTCAGATGTCTTGCTAGTGTAAATCAGCACATCTACAAAAATAATGGAATCATAAACCAGTATGAGTTGGAAGGGACCTCCAAAGATCAACCAGTCCTATTCCCCCTGAAAGAAGCAGGGACATCTTCAACTAGATCAGATTGCTCAGAGCCCGGTCCAATCTGACCACGAAGGTTTCCAGGGACATGGCATCTACCACCTCTCTAGGCCACCTGTGCCAGTGTTTCACCACTCTCATCATAAAAAATGCTTCCTTATATCTAGTCTAAATCTACATTCTTTTAGTTTAATACCATTACCCCTTGTCCTATTGGAACAACCACTACTAAAAAGTCTGCCCCCATCTTTCATATAAGCCCCCTTTAAAAACTGAAAGGCTGCAGTAAGTTAACAATCCCAACTCTCACAGCCTTTCCTTCCTTACAGAAGATGTGTCCCATCCCTCCAATGGATTGTGTGTCCCTCTGAACCTGTTCTAACAGATCCATATCTTTTCTGTTCTGAGGACTCCAGAGCTGGACTCAGTACTCCAGGTGGAATCTCACCAGAGTGGAGCAGAAAAATCAAAAGATAGTAGAAAAACAAAGGATGAACATGCAAATGTATCTTGCAGACACTACCACAAACATTGTTGGCCCACTGAAAGACTGAAATTATTAAAATGATCTTTCTTAATGTTATTTAGCCTTTATACCATCAGTGCAAATGTTAGCTCCCTTTCACTGTTCTCATCGCTGTAGTTTCCTCAGAGCGATACCAGTACTCATCAGTTAGTGATTTGCTATCCTTGATTATAGACTAAAAGACACTGTTAGCTCCACACCAAGATGATGGAGCTGACCACATATTTTGTGGGTTATGTGAAAAATTTCTAAATTTACACTTGATCTGCAGTGAGCTCACTGTCTCATTTACATTATCAAAGAGGTTTTCTTTGGATTTGAGTAGGAGACTTACAGACTGAGTGTTGTATGAGATACAGAAGAAAAAACATATTTCTTTCACCAAATGTTTTTACTGTGTTTTCTGAGTGAAAATAAGGCACAAGTGAGTATCTGTCTTTGCTGAGTCAGATTAGAAGTGGCAAGTGGCCAGGTCGTCCCTGATTTTTTGAAAGTTAGTCTTGGCAGAGATTGAGGTTATGTTTATGAAAGGATGGTAATATTATAGCACACCTTCTTTTCCACCTGTCTTCCATTAGAGGCTTAGATTCCTAATAGTAAAAAACTTACATGTCTAATACACATATTCTGGTACAGCAAAACATAAGGGAAAGATTGGCACCGTTGCACATGCAAGTGAAGGACAGAATTCTGGTGTATCAATCAGGTATCTGAAAGACTTCATTTTACGGTGGATTTAAAGGAGTCCTGAGTCATTATGACAAATTATCACCAACACAAGCTGCCAATACAGAAGACTAAATTTCTTCTTGCAAATAAAAGGCTGCACCAAACAGCCAATTTGCTAATACATAAACTTGGATGCTACCAGCTGCAACAATCCCCAAGAGAAGGCGGCTTCAAATAAAGGCTAAAAATACTATCCCTGTGAGTGCGAGTGGCTTGGTTTTGATGCTTCGGAACGGAAGGTCAGAGTGGTTTCAAAGAAATGCTGAAGATCTGCTCACAAAAAAAGTCAGTAATGTTAGAGCATCAATCTCAGGTAGTTAAGGCTAGAGGTCTTTGACAATGTTAATCATTTGGGGTAATTTAGGAAAGGTGGCATAAACTTCTGTTGAGTATACTGTTTGAGTTTTTCTTCCAAAAAAACTCCCTACCATAGGGACCCAAGTATATTAGTTACTATTTCCGAAGATCTACTACTGTCTTGACTTAGAGACAAAACAGGACAACAGACTTTTTAGGAGAGGCAGCTGTGGCTTCAGGAGCAGAATCACAGTCTGAACATCATATAAAGAAAGAGTTAAAAGTAGATGGTTTCCATTCTTTGACCTGCTCTTGCACTTTGTGTGTACATGAGCAGATGTGTTCATTTGTCAAGCGGTGGTTGTTGACAATGTTGTCGCACCGGTGCAGAGGGATAACTTGCCCTAGAAAATATGTCAGTTCAAAGTTGACTTCATTGGATATCCTCAGTGAGTAGTTAGAAACATCTCCATATGTCAGCAGACATTATATGCCTCTGGTCTGAGAGTGAATAGGGAAAAATGAGCTGGTCCCCAAATGAGCTCAGGAAAACCTCCTGCCCTTGGCATTGGTCCCAGCTCTGCTTTCAGGGCTTCCTTAGCAGCAAGCTCCAGACTGATCTTTGGAAACAAACAAAAAGCACAAGCTTTTCCATCAGACTCCTCCCCACAATTTTCACTGATAAAAAAAAAAAAAAAAAAGAGGAAAAACACCGCATAACATTACAGAAAATCACACTGAAAGGGATGCTTGAAAGTCGTTACCTGTCAGATGAGCTGCCTGAGCAAATCTATTGAACTTAAATATCCTTTTATTTTCATAGAGCAACACTAGGAGATACTGGAACAGAGGAAAGTCTGCAGTGCTATCTAGGCCATATATGCCTTTAAACTTCCTAACTTAAAAATGATACAAAACTGAATTTGTTAATCACTTAACTCACATGTCAGTAAAACCCCTTGATCATGCAAAATCTCTCATACTTCTCTGAATTCAGAACGTTTCAAGAACTCACTAAAAAGCCAAAAAAAACCAAAATAGCCTGCCAATTTTTTTTTCTTAGATTTTTTTCCCATTGGTTGAACTTCCTAAAGTATTTACACTGCTTTAAATTGTTTTGCAGCACTTCCAGCAAGACATCTGTCTACTATGTCTGTGCTGCATGTATGACTTCTCTCAATGCAGCCATGCTCGTGCTTGGCTTTTCACTACGTTTATTGTAGTACTGGCTGATCATTAAAATCTGGACATGTTATGCACTTCTGCATCTCTTATTTCTATTATTCTAGTGCTAATAATTCCAGGCAATTCTTTTTCTGTCATATAGTCATTAGGGATAGAGCAGGTCAGCACTTTGATTTTGTGCTAGAATCTATGGGACTCAGACACCCAAAATTTAAAGAAATTTAAAGGAACCATATGGCAATCCTTTGCCATATTTGAAATGCCACCCAATAAATAATTTAATTAGAATGTACTTCAGCTGAAAAGTCATTCTTTCAACTCTGGTGCAAGAATACAGATTTTCAGAGAATTCTACAAAGAAATTGGTAATTAAATGTTCTGTGCATACTCTGGGCTAACAAATTTTTCTCTCCTTTTTTTCCCTGAAGACTTACAGAGCTTTAGATGGTAGAAGGCTTTAAAAAATGGATTCCCATTTTCAATTAAAGCAGAGAGAGTAAAATAATGTGAAACTTTCAGTTGCTTTCTGGGAAACACATGAGCATCCTGATACAGAGAACTGTCTGAAGCCAATGCTGTTTATCTCATGCCTGAAGGGCAGACAGCAGAAATTTCACAGCAGTCACAGCGAATGCAAATCTTTGGTGAAATGCACCTTATAGGTCCCTTGATGCATCATTAGGATGATGGGCCAAATCTAGCCACACTGACAGATTACATCTTCTTCCACAGGAAAAAAAACACAACAAAAAACCAGCCTCTTCAACTATCCAATATGCATATTTTTGGTTTTAAAGACCTATTTCTGATCATAAAAATAATTTAAACTTCAAAATAATCTCCAAACTTGGAGTGAAAAAGGGGGAAAGACTGTTATCTGATTATTTTTGCTGGTTTGTGGAACCAGTATGGATGTGGTTTAAATGGCTGTGTAAAACGATTTTTAAAAACTCATCTGATCTCCCTGTGTCCCATGCAAGTGTTCTTACTTTCTTCATGGTTAAAAAGTTAAATGCCTTTTCTGTCTCTTTTCTTTCTAACATTTGTATAGCAGCGTACTAAGCACTGTCTGGAAGAAAGCAGCAGCAAGGGGCAAATGAGGATCAAGACTTATATATAACGGTGGGTATTAGTGAATGTCCCTGCAAAACTTGAAAGGATCAGGCCTCCAAATCTATTCCTTAACTGAGTTTTTTGTTGTTTGTTTTTTTTTAAGATTAGCATATCATTAAAGATTGGATCTGCCAAGCTTCCTTCATTGATCTGTGTCCCTGTTTTCTAGAGCTTTACTCTTTTCTCTTTGAAAACTCAAATATCTTGACTTACACTAAAAGAAAAAGAATAAATTCACACAATTGGTTCTCATGGTTGCAAGGAGAAAAAAATTGAAGCATGGCTTGAACAGATGCAACAGTATGACCTGCCATCCACAGAGAAAGCGGAAAAGGAAAATCCAGAAAGCTGACCTGCTTTTTCCACTGGCCACTGGATCCTTGGAGGGGAAATCCATTTCCAAATGAGAGTACGGAGGCAACAGCCCAGCAAAGAGCCATATGTGTTGTGTAGCACAGCACTACTTGCTATTGCTACCTCAGCACAAATCTGAGCTAGCTGTGGAAGCAATATACAAAGCCTTCTAACTACCTGGGATTTCCCCCTCCAAAAAAAACTAAAGCCACAGCAGGTTGCTCAGTGCTAGAGAACACGGGGATGATGTCTATTATATTCCAAAAGTCATGGCAGTCTGGTGAAGTCCTCACTGACTAGAACAGGGGAAACATAACCCCCATTTTCAAAAA
>VWZK01020959.1:0-13222 GCA_013396935.1 Baryphthengus martii | reverse complement strand
TCATGAAGGAGTTCCAAGTGAGCAGTTTCAGTTAGTCTGAAAGTCTGAAATGGTTCCTACTCTTAATCTTCTTCCTAAACCAGCATGCACAAGAAGGGGGATGAGGGGAACAGTTCCAGGCCAACATTCTGACTTAATGATGAGTCCAAAATCTAAATCTTGCAAAACCGTGTGAGCCTTATCCAAAAAAAGTAACTCTTTTGAGCAAAAGCAATTACTTTGAAAGAATTATTAGCACAGCTGGCCAAAGCTAAGCAATATCCAACTAGCAAATGGTCTTTGAAGTCTGTACAGAACTTTAAATAAGAAACTTCATATGCCTTTAGTCGTAAACATCTTTAGAGTAGAGACATCCCATTGATGTCGATGACATGAAAAATGTGAAAACTTCTCAGTTACAGAAAGTCCCCACAACAGTTACAGATGCTTTTTTCCGACTTAATTTTCACAACTTTACTTTTCACCAACAGCGGAAGTTAGTAAAGAGTCTGTGTTACACTACTGGTTATATCTTGTTTTCACTGTATTGAAATCAAGTTTAGAGAGCTCTACTACTAAGCAGCTTAGGTTACTTCTGAAGGAATGCACGTGCATGACTGAGTATTGGGTTACACCTCAAAATACAAAATTCTGAGCTGTTCATCTGACAGTGTATCCAGTGGAGTGGCAAGGTAAGCGGGTTCTGTCTCTTATCAGCTCTAATTGCAAGTATAATTAAGTCTTCTCTGAACACCTTGGATCTTGGCCAATTTGCTTTGCTATGCTTTTTCACGTCATCTCGTGTACCTCTAAGAACAACTCCCTCTTCTGTTTAAATGGGCCCTCTCCCAACTTTTTCTTATCTAACTACTGCTCATTAGCCCCAACTCTAGTATTCTTTTCTAATCTTTAGTTTTACAGAAGCCATGTTTGCTTGCTTCAAAGCTTGCAAATCCTGCCAGGCTACCAACACATTCTATGCTGTTTTCTACTTCACTGAAGATCGTATAAAAACTAACTAGTATAGATAAGAAAACACTTTTAAAATATACATGACGATTAGTGGTTTGTATTGCCATCTGTACCTTCAGGATGTAATATCCTTCCACATTCCTTGACTTTGTACTTTTTCCTCTATATTTCAGAGGAATGTCTTAACTGTCGGCTGTTTTTTCTTTACGCTCTCATAGAGCTACTATACTTCAGAAAAGGCAATACTGAAAGGGACTGCAGGGATGCTAGGCAGAAAAAGTCTTCAGCTATTTGCTGTAGGCTCAACTCCCAAAGGCAAGAGATAGGTGAACGTATATATGTTTGTTATTATAAAATTCGGATTGAATTTCATTTTGGATTCTCATCACCCTAGTATTTCTGGCCCTGATCTTCACAGCCAGGTTTATGAACTTTCTAAAGCTCTGTGTATTTGCAAAGAGCAGTCTGAGTCTGTCAGGGTTGTAGGATTTGAGCCCATGGAAATCTAAGTATCATAGGCTCTGAAGGAATCCGACGGTTCTAAACAGCATTAAATTATCTTCATCCACGTTATAAAATATTCTAATCAAATGCCAAGACTCCACATTCCCTTCATTTTCATTCATGTTTCAGGAAGCTACACTATTCTAGTAGAAAGTTTAAGAACAGCTAATGTGAAGACAATGTTCAAAAAATCCCTAGGCACATATCTCTGCAAGGAAGTACATTCTTTCAGAGCGTATTGTGAGCGATATCATTGTGGCTTCTTGGGTAGACAAGCACAAAATCAAGCCGAAGTTGTTTTGTTTAAATAAACCAAAGCAGAATAGAAAAATCAGAATACAACAGGAACAAGATGTTCTGGGAGTATTGTGTGTGCTCATTATATGATACTGAGCTAAATAACAGAAGAACAGTAAAAGAATATTATTTTATTTGAAATAAAAAATGGCATTCCCTCTTGCACCCTGTTCAGGCAACTTGGGATATCTTTGTGTTACAGCATGTCTGAATGCATCCGTTTATGAAATTCATTAAATTAATCCAGAATAATCTATATCCCTACTGTATTGTTATACAGATTTACTGGATCATGCATTAGAAAAGTTTGCAGTTGTTTAGCAGTTATCAGCCACTTTATAATTTTTTCTTATTTCAAAACCTTAGAGTACCATTTATAATATGCCCTAGTAGTGCCCTGGATACAATTCATCACATTAATTTCTTCATTTCCAGCAAGTACTCATTTTATCTATTTTATTTCCCCAATAATTTTTTTCCTTTTTTTTTTTTTTTAATTCAGCGACTGGTTTAATACACACAGCACCATTAGATCCCTAGCATGACCTTTCATCATACACCATACCTATAAATGAGACACCCATCTAACTACAATGGTTGACATCCTCATCTTGTGTTGATAAACAAGGCAATTCAATACAGCCATTACAGTTTACATCTGTTAAGAATACAGACCTATGGTCATTTGATATATTAGAAAATGTAATTTAATTGCAGGAGGGCAAATGAAGGTCACCTTTCAGTACAAGGCTTCCCATATCAGAAAGTGGAAGTGAGTATGTGTGTGTATAAATAGATACTTATATGGAGATAGAAAAATATATATTTAGAGGGAAATGGAAATACTGCCAAGTCATGACTCAGATGGCTTTGTAAAGGATGAAGTTAGATTCTGTCTCTCAGGCTACAGTGCAGAAGTCTGTACCTCCGTTATTAAAATGCTTATCATTCCAATTTAATTTCTTAAAATAAAATATATAACATAGTTCAACTGACCGTCACTTTCAGATTTTTTCCTATAGAGAAAGGCGTTCTCAAGAACTACAACAATTAGGTCAAAATAGTTCTAATAAGATCAGCTACATGTAATAGGTAACATTTACTGGAAATCTTCATGAGAAGTATTGAAGAAAAAGATAAACATACAGCAATGTTGAAAATTTCCACACTGTGCTCCATATTCAATCACCAGTGCAAGAAAATGTGATATTTCAGTATTGTTTTAGAATTCCATGAGGCATACAGTAGAAAGGATCATCTTAAATAGCAACCAGCAGTTGAATGAGAAGAACGGAACTTGCGTGAGGGCTATTTCACTGCCGGATAGTCTTACAACCATTCTTGGCACCAGCTTCAGGCTCATGAGTAGCATAGTCATTTTGCTTCTTTCAAGAGCATCTGACACAAAGTGATTTTAGGCGAATCAAAGGCTGCGGAGGTCTGCAGGACCCACTGTGTCACACCTACCAACACTGAAGTCTGTATGTCTGTTGCTATAAGATAAAGTCTGTTTCAAAAGAAAATAAACTTTATTGACATTTTTGTTAGAGCTGAGATCAGCTTTTGAAAGGCAAAATTACACCGTGTAATTATCTTGGCCTAAATCCTAAAAGTCTTCTCCTAAAGCACCAGGAGTGCTTTATGTAGTCCAGCTCAACCAAGAGTAGGCACTACGGTTACATTTTTGTGGTGTCTTTCCAGCAAGTGCAGTAGAAAAGTCTCTACTCAGAAAGCAGAGTGGGCTTTACTATTTGCATTCGAGACTGTCACACAGTCTAGTATTTTCAAGTGGACTGAAGCTCAGCTGATGTCAAGTGGTTTCTTAGAGTTTTTTATGAGTAGCTCCAAAACTCCCACCATGCTCTGATTTTAATAAAGATACCACTTGAGCACTCTGTGAACCTACAGAAAAGGTTTCAGTGGGAAAAAAACCCAGCACAAAAGGAATGCCTTTCTGAAAAAAAAAGGTCCAGCCTTTCACTATTGATGCAATAATATATAGAGATTGAATTCAAAACTTGTTTCTATGGTCAAGAACAAGATTAATATTGGTAGTGTCAATGAAACTTGAACTACTTGTTAGCCTAGCTCATTCCACTTCAGAGACAGTAAATATTATGGTGGACAAAAACAGGTGTTTGAGAGAATAACATCCTATACTTCCCTCTACCAAGAACTCAATGATTATTCAACTCTGATTACTGTAGACTCAAGTATCCCCACAATTTGCTGCTGGCATTTTTTCTTATACTCTTTGGGCAGACCCTCAATCCCACTCACACTTACACAGAGAAAAGCAGCTGACACCAAAAGTAGAGTGTCAACTTGAAATTCTGAAGGGCCTTTTCTAATGCAACAAAAATGCTCAAACTGTATGCACCCTATTAAGCAGTGGCTGATGAGCCTATTCTGCAAGAACAGTTAAACTAACTACTTCATTGGGGAAAAAAAAAAAAGTATCAATTTTTAAAGAAATAAAAAATGTGGGGGGCCTGCAGTGCAGGCTGATCATAGATCCTTGAAAGAATTCTGACCAAAGCGTTCCCAACATATTCTTTTATTTTGGGCAAGGCTTCGATCTCACAACAACTATTCCTCTCCGAATCAACTCAAGGAGAAAACAAACATTGAAGTGTTAAGGCACTAGGCTACTCTTTTGCACTCCCTTTCCTACAGGGTCCAATAATGAGAGCATGACAGCATACTTGTAAGTAAATATCAAGATTTAGGGTCAGGGCAGCCCACTAAACCTGTAACAGATTCTCTCTCTTAACACCTCTCCCTCCCCAAGGGGAAGAGAAAAGGAGTAAGGGAGAGAGACTTATCAACTAGAAAAGAAAACTAGAACAGCTTTAATGAAAATGGGAAAATAATAAGAATAAAATGGAATATATACAGACATATACAAGATCAGTATCGAACCCAACTCCCCCTGATGGCAAGTACATCACTGTCACCACTGATGTTGTGGAGCAGATACCAGGAAAGTCCCAAACTGGGTCCAGCAGCAGACGGGAACTGTGTTTAGGAGTTGGATTCTNTCAGACTGGAACTGTGTTTAGGAGTTGGATTCTAGTACTGGATTCAGGAACACTCAGATCAGGATTGAAGACAGAACAGAGTCCTCTTTGGATTCCAGCCGTTGAAGAAATGAGGAAGAATCCAAGCAAGGACCCAGAGCAAGAGCCTCTCAGCCAAGAGCAATCAAGCAAGGGCCCCCAGTAGTCGAATATGGTGTGTCTGGGATGGAATACCCCGTTGGGTGGTTTATGGGCACCTCTCTGTCCACTCCTCCCTGCAGGTGCAGCCCTTTCCTTTCTGCACTCCCCAAAGTGGTACACAGGATCTAGTAGTGGCCTTGGTCTGCACACTAATCGCTGGTACTAACTGTAAACATGAGGCATTCTCACTGATAGCATCAGGCACTGCCTGAGGAAATATGCTGCTAATTTCAGAAAGTGCAGTTAGTTAAAGGAACTGAGCTGAAAAGTAAAATCACTGAACAGAATTGTTCTGTTCTAACACAAACCAGGACAGTAAATTATAAGAGGTCTCACTATTTTCATGTGTTTTTCCACAAAGAAATTGTCATGATAAATGATCAAGGACATAGCAAAAAATGTCAAATCCATCTCTATGTATAACTGGTGGGGTTTTGCTACCTTTTCTTACCAGTACAGTCTTCCACCTCTGGCTTTGCCAGTGGATTTTGTTCCCTATCCCCTTTCACTTTTTCCTGGTCCTCACTTCGTTATTCTATGCCTTTTTTTCCAGCCTTTCAGCTACTGAGTCTCACATTTTCCCCAAATTTTTGTTGTATTTGGTCTGACTGAGATGGAATTAATTTTCCTTATAGCAGACCTCATAATGCTGTGCTTTGTACAGGGAGATAGAAAGGTGCTGATAACACACTTGTGTTGTGGCTATGGCTGAGAAGCACTCACACAGCACCAAGGCTGGTTTTTTTCAACATTCCCCCCACAGTGGGATGAGGTGGACGACATCTGAGGAGGAGACACAACCGGGACAGCTCACCCAACCTGAACAAGGGGATATTCCATACCATACGACATCAGCTCAACGATAAAAGCTAGAAAAAGGACAAGGAGGGGGAGCATCAGAAGGCCCTAGAAAGCAATCGCTACACATATTGGAGCCCTGCTTCCCCCTACGGGCCAGACATCCCACAGAGGAAGTAGAGAATAACTCTTTGTTTATTTTTGCTTCCATGCACGGCCTTGCTTTGCTTTTCATTAACCTACTTTTATCTTAACCTGCAAGTTTCATCTTATTTTCTCCCCCTGATCCAGCTGAGAGAAGGGGGTGGGGAAATGACGTAGCTGCATGGTGGGCAACTGGCTTCCAGACAAGGTCATACCACCATATTACTCAACTTAATTTCTTCCTCCCACTATTCTCAACGTCACCAGAATTAATATTTCACACAATGAAATGCTGCCCTCCAGCAGTCCTAATGAGGTTCAAATTTTTGTCTGTACAATTCAAATTTGTTATTTAAACTCTTTCAGCCCCACACTAGGTGCAAAAAAGGACTGCTGTGGTTTAACTCCAGTTGGCAACTGAGCACCACGTGGCTGTTTACTCATCCTCACCCAGAGGGGTGGGGGAGAGAATTGGGAGATTAGAAGTGAGAAAACTTGTATGTTGAGATAAAGACAGTTTAATCGGTAAAGCAAAAACCTCATGCTCAAGCAAAGCAAAACAAGGAATTAGTTCTCTGATGTCCATCAGCAGGCAGGTGTTCAGTCATCTCAGACTCCGTCACCGTTGTCTGATGTGAAGGGTAAATTTGTTAAAAGATGAATCCCATTGCATTCTAGCCAGTCGTCAGAGATTAGAGAGGCTAGGGACAGTTGGATTTATCACTTAATAGGTACGTCAATTTAAAATATTGCTATAAGTCCGACACCAGATACACAACAACCTGTTTGTTCTAGGTCTGGCTGCTTTCAAAAGAAGCAGTCAAATGCATGAAGATTAGAATTCCGTGTCTATAGGTACAACACCAGATACACAAACAACCCATTTGCTTGTAGGTCTGGTTTCATTAAGCAGTCAGATGTACGAATAGCACAATTTTGCCATGCCTATAGGTCGGACACCAGATGCACTAACAGCTTGTATGCTGTAGACCTGATTGCATTCACAAGACACAGTTGTATGCTTGAATAGTATGGTTTATTTGCATTTGCAACATACAGATTCTTTAAGACTGTTGGTGATAACTACACTGAGCTGCAGAAATCATTATATAGTTTAACAGTATAGTTTAATAATACAATTGTAATTACAAATGTAATCTCCCAGCTAAAAACCAAGGAAATATATACTCAGGTGAGGCTGCAAATCTTACCAAAAGGTGTTCCTTCTGGGATGGGCAATGAGGACATACCTGTCAATCTGTCCTTATGATTTGGTGTTGAATTCTCACCCCACAGAACAGGTCTGAAATAGGGGTAACGTTTATATATACCTCAGTTTTCTACTATTGTGCAAAGTGTAGGGGTGGGACCATAGTCAAATCATTGTTAAGTGGGACTTTTAGTTGCACAAACCTTCTTTGATGGGCTATTCAGCCTTGATGTCTTCTGTCAGAAACAGTTAACTGCTGCTATAAGTAGGAGAATGGGAAGGCCAAGACCACACGAAGGCTTACTCCACATTCCTCCTCATTATAGCACAGACCACTGGATCTCCACTCAGCCTCGGTGTCTGCTCTAGACAGTAGATGTTTATCAGCAGCTCTGAGTTTCAGCTGTTTGTGCTTTCTGGTTCCAACAGTCACGAATAGTTACTTGGAAAGACAAAGGCCACCACACTCAACCTCATCCACTTTCCTTCTTTCCTCAGTTTAATACGCTGAGCATGGTATCATACGGTCTGAAATAGTCCTTTGGTCCACTGGGGTCAGCTATCCCAGTTGTGTCCCCTACCAGCCCTTGTGCACCTCTAGTCTACTCGCTAGGGGGATAGTGTGAAAATGAAAAACAACTGTGTGAAAACACTGCTCAGCAATAATGAAAACATCCCTGTATTATCAACACTGTTTTCAGCACAAATCCAAAATATAGCCCTATGCTAACTACTATGAAGAAAATTAACATTATCCCAGCCAAATTAGCAGTCACTTGTCACTTCCCCACCTAAAATCTCTACTGTGAGGCACTAGTCTGGCAACTCTGCTTGGAGCTGCTATGGGATGTCCCAGTGCAGCTCCTCAGCTTCACCACTTCAGGAAGGAGTGGGACACTCCATACACTAAGCCAAGTGCCAGCAGCCTAGGGCTTGGTTGTCATTGCCCTGGCACTATTAGAGAGATTGCTTGTGGAAAGTGATCACTGTGATAAATGGACTAACCACTTCAAAACTTATATGTTATATCTAGTGTTGATAGCACTTTAAAGAAAGATAGCACTTTGTTTAATAAAATGATGGCTTTTTTTTTTTTTCCCCCCAATATGAGACTTGCTGCTCAGTAAAGATCCTCTTCCTCCCTTCTGCTCTCTAGCTACAGACCTTACCGGGTTATTATTCACTTGATCTAATGCCTTACTGTACAAAATCTCTTTTAAATTCTTCAGCGTAATTAAATTAAATATATATATATAGATGGACATGACCTCCTCCATGGCTCTTTCCCTTCTCATTGTATCTCCAGTAATAATTTACAATTTTCTTTTCTCTGCAATTAGTCTACCAGATCCACACATGTATTATGAGAGAGCAAAAAACTTGAGGAGATGTCCCAAGTGGTGGAGGTCATCTGCTTCCTGCACTATGCAGAGGTACCACCACACAGTTCCCCTGATGAACTACATCAGCTTCCCATTTTCCTTCTGCTATTACTGTATTTCAAAGCTTTCTAGACTTTATTGCTACAATGGTTCAAAGTCTCCAAGTTCTCAGTCAAAATATATTTATAACCAGCTTAAACCCATTAGATCTCATTCCAGATGCATGCTTTGGCTTAAATATGGTTTTTGTTCACATATCTCTCTGATGGCTCAATAGTCATATTTATTTGGTCTGTGTTTTAGCAGTCTGAGACATACCATACTTGTTTTATCTCAATTTATAGAACAATCTCTATTCATATGATGTATCTCTGCTTGCACATGAGGTTGAACTCACCTTTCTTTCTACTAAATTTCTAAGTTTTTATACGGAACCTTGCATAGTGCTAATATTAAAAGTATCTAGTATATACTAGTATCAATATTGCTAGCAGTCGCTTTTCACTTCTCTTTTTCTGTCATCAGACTTGTGATGCATGTTCTTACCTCTGTAGAAGTACTTCAGTTGATAGTGAAATAGTTCCATTTATAATACATGAAATTATGCTTTCTTCTCTTCCAAAACACAAGAAGGAGGCAGTAGATTTTTATTTTGAGAAAAAGAGCTGTGTGGATTGTCCTGCCAGATCATGGAGTGTGTGTACTGAAGCTTATTAAGTCTTAGGACAGTGGGAGGAAATTAATACATGTGGCAAGCAAGCCACTGAAATACTAATATAATGACTTTAACTACATTCCTAGGGAAAGTTCAATGGTAAAGCATAAAAATGTCATAATAACTTAGCAACTAACTTCAATAAAAAGTCTGCTAGTAATATCAATTAGAAAGTTAATAAAAATTTGGCAGAAAAATGAGTGATATAAAGGCCATCCACTTTACTCAGCAAAGTCTTGTCTTGATCAGCTTCAGCAGACAGTATGAATTTTCTAAATGGTGACGTAAGGAACAGATAAGAAACTAAGATGTACTGCATGAAAACAACTTCACAATAAAAAGTCATATTGCATACAAACAGAGATTTCTGATAGCATGCTTCAGTACTCTTGCACAGATACAGGATTAAAGTAGTGACTCATTTCTCACTTTTAATTTGGATGATAGATACCAAATTAAACCACAAAGCACTTCAGATTCTGGAATAGGTATTTGTGGTTTGTGCAAGACTGCTAGAAATAGACCTTTTTTATGGCAAAGTACTAATGCTTTTCTTCTGAGGCAAGAGGAACAAGTCAGATTGAAAGGTAGTGGCTCTTACACCTTTCATAGAAAGAAAAATACATATCTCTGCAGCCAGATATTTATTGTTTATTTCTCACCATAAATTGTATATTCCATTCATTGTCTAGTAATTCAGTGGGAAAAAAAAAACAACAAAAAAATAAATCATTGAAATTTTTGAAATGTATTAGAAAACAAGTATAGTGCTTATCATCATGTGTAAGCTCTTGCACATGCTCTAAGCATAAGCAAAACATCTATAATTTAAAGCTGGATAGTTTGAGTTGTCAGGAGTTTTTTGTTGTTTGTTTGGGGGTTATTTGTTGTTTGTTTTTTTTTCTCATGAACAACCGTCAGACAAAAAGCATGAAACACAATAGTTCACCAATTTTAATAGCTACCCAATTTTTCTGCAAGAAGGAATAAAAATCCTGTCATGATAAAAGGAAGTTTTGAAATCCAGGCTATAACTGGCTTCCAGCTTTGGCTATGATAACAAGAAAAACAGCGTAACCATGGAAAAAAACAAGATAGAGTTCATTGTTACACCCAGCTGCAACATTCTGAGCAAGCTTAAAAGTAAAGATGCTATGTATTTTAACTATATAGAATACATGCAGAGACTTCCAGTTTTACTCTGTTCCTTGAAGTCTTTTTCAGTTCTAGAAATGACAATAGTGAAGAAGTATTTGTACCCGCTTCTTAGGATTCCATCCTGCTGTACTCCTTGCCTTAGATTTTATGCAATACTGCAGTAGCTATGACTCGGAGGGAGGTATACTTTATTTATTGATTGATTTCTAAAATGCACTTAATTAAAAAATTCTGAAATAATGTTTAGAGATTAAAATATAAATAGGTACTTAGGATCACACGCATCTCAATATCACTTTGACAATCATTTGACTTAATTGATGAATCCTGCTCTATGCTCCAAAGGTCAGCAAATTCAAGCTGTGATGATAGGTGGTATAGTGCAAGTTATATATCTGCAGACTGTCTTTAGATACAGCCTTCTTAGTCACTGACTACTCAATTTTTACCAGTTTAACGGCTGATGTTGGTTTACAATCAGAATTTTCTATGGTTTTGAGTGAAGGTAGGTAGGAAAGAATATTATGTATGGATCTGCTGCTTCTATAGCTGCAGCAGCATGCATGAGCATGATAGATGTCTTATGCCTAAGTCAGTCATAGAAACACAGGGAAGCAAAACTAGGGCTTGTAGGAAGATGTCGTTCCTGAAAGATGTTCCCTGATACAGCAGGGGAGTGAACAGGGGTGAAGAAACAAGAGACACTGAGCTATGAGAAGGTGGATGTAATAGACTGCAGCCAAACCAGTGGGGGAAAAAAAAATCATTCAACACCTTCCAGGTCTTTTTTCAGCATGAAATATTAATGTTTAGAGGTTTTTTAATAGGAAAACTTATCTCAGCTCATACTTACGCAACAACTAATGCAAATAAGAAGTAAGGGCAACATTCCAGGCTTGATACATTCTCCATCTGGTTCAATTGAATCTGGCCACTATCTTGCAAAAGCTATCTAAGATTCAGGGGGATTAAACACTCATGATTTTGAAAACAGCTGGATGAATTATGTTTTGAGAGTAGCCTTTACCTTGAGCTGCATTTGTTTTCATTATTCTGTATTAGATGCTCTGCTGCAAATTTACAGATTCTGACAACTTCCTTTCCATGATGTGATAGATGAGTCTCACAGCTCATGATATAGTTGTTGAGCCCAGATGGCAGAATATCCCCTGGAAAAAAAATTAAAAAAAAAAGGTGTGGATAAGCTAAGCCAAGATGTCCCTAAAACATGCTCCTTTTCTCTTGTTCAGAGTCTGAAACTGCCTTTCTACAATGGAGGGTGCCTGCTAGTACCTCCTGTAGGAAACACAGACCCGTATGAATGTCTGCCTCCATGTTCCCTGTAGTTATTGGATGTTCAAAGTGTATCCTGATGACAACACTGTGCACATAAAATGAGTATCACTACTTTTATGATGTAAGTAGGAACATATGCTTGCTTACAAATTAGAGGTATAAAATGTATTCATCACAAACTTTACACAGTAAAAAAAAAAATAAAAATCTTGGATTGGCACAGAAAATTTTGTCTATAAGGAAGACAGCACTGACTTCCATGGGATTAATAATTCATATATTTTATCTCATTCAGGGCATTTCAGAAAGTCCATTATGCTATATTTTCTGTATAGTCAGTAAATTTTGTAGCTCTTAAAACCCGTAAAATGAAAAATAGGCTTGAAAAGCCATAACACTATCAATACATTAATATTTATGTAGCTCTTTTCATGACAACCATTCCAAAGTGCTCTCCAGTAAAAGAAAATGAAATAAAGCATGAATAGAATGCAGATGACTGTAAGTCAAAAGGTCACTGAAAAAGACAAATCAAACGAATCTGTTTGGCCATGGAACTGCCTACGTTCACCTAGTTAACTCTTGGAAATCCTGCAGTCTTTTCTAAAGGTCTAGCTAGTCAAGTTTTAGGAGTAATCTGTCAAAGATAAAAAAAAATTAATTCAAGTGATCATAAAAAATGAGGGGAACAAGATGCAGTGACTTTGGTTTAGACAGATAAGAAGGTGTTGTTTCAAATTAGTAGTGAGTGTATAGAATACTTCTTTCCTCTAGCCATTTATAAAACAGACATAACTGATAAAAATCAGCTTATTGAAACTGTAATAAATACGTAAATATTAAGCTAAGTAGTATTTTATTTACACAGTACAGCAGCAATTCACTGATGTAAATTATGGAAACTCCTTTACCATGATATGGTCATTCATGAGTGAAAAATAAATTTAGTGATCAAATGCTCTCTAATTTGTATCTACTGACTCTTTAATAGTAGTTTGTCTTCAGCTAATTTTCATCCTTCAGTTTTTTTCAAAAAGGATTGTAATTCATTGAAAAAATTTCCTTCAGATTTGATGAGTTTCTTCAGTGCCTGATAAAGCTTATGGTTAAAGAGAAGAAATAAACTTGACACCATAATTGAACATAAGAAAATGAAATGTGTTTCATTAGAAAAGATTAAAATAATGAGCTGGTTTTCCTAGCGTGGTGATTCTGGATGACAGAAGTTTAGGTGTGATGGTGAATCATCTCATTATATAAAAACTTCCAGAGTTAAATCTGGGGTTTCTGAGCATACTGGAGGGTGGTAAATGGCTTTTAGAAGACAGTGGCAGCAAAGATCAATTAAAAAAAAAAAGGGTGCATCTGCACATAGATTTGATGTGTTATTTGTGCTCTTTAGAGGTCAAATAAAGTTCTGTTTTCAATCTAATTAGTAGAGAAGCAAGGGAGAGAAAAACAGGCTGGTATTTATTGCTGTGTATATTTCTCTTTTGGAAAAAAAAGAGAGAAGAGACGAGAAGAGAAGAGACGAGAAGAGACGAGA
>VWZK01020957.1:0-26874 GCA_013396935.1 Baryphthengus martii | reverse complement strand
AAAGATGGGGACAATCTTTTTAGTAGGGCTTGTTTTGACAGGACAAGGGCTAATGATTTTAAACTAGAAGACTAGATTTGAGGAAGAAAGTTTTTATGCCGAAGGTGGTGAGACACTGGAACATGTTTCACAGAGAAATGGTAGAATTCCCATCCCTGGAAACATTTCAGGTCAGGTTGGATGGGGCTCTGAGCAACCTGAGCATCTAGAAGATTCTCGCTCACTGCAGGGTGGTTGAACTAGGTGACCATTAAAGGTCTCTTCCAACACAAAGCATTCTGTGATTCTATGAATGAGCTAGAAAAAGTACTTTCAAAGCAAAATTAGTAAAGCTAATCAATTTCTATTTTATTTTTAAAAGTAAAATCAATTTTGGCCTTTTCTCAAAGCTACAATTTTTCCCAAAAATGTGAATCTGCTTTCTACTGTCACCTGAGTTTTTATTCTGTATTTGTTACCATGTTTTTGGAAAAAAAATCTCAACAAATCAAACCTCTCTAAAAACAGAAGCAAGAAATAAAGAAACAAAGTGATAATTAAGAGATCATAGAAAATGTTGTGAGAAATGCATAGTTCAGAATCTCATGCCTAACCATGGAATGTAAGTGGCAAAGGCAGACTTGGGGAAACTTTGTAATTGGAAAAACATAATTGTTCTCATATGATCCTAATATATGACATAAGCCACACCAGTATAGTGGTTTGTCCTGGATAAAGGCAGAGTCAAGCATGTCTATGCTCTTCCAATACTGCTAGATCTCTTCTGCACAAAACCTTTTATTTTTTTTTCCCTGATACATAACATGAAGATCATATTTGCTGTTGTGGTAACACTTGCTCATTTAAGAGTCAGCCCTGCAAGTACTGAAGTAGTTAAAAGAATTTTATTCCAAGATAATGTATAAGTCATCTTGACTGTAACCCCATTCCTGTCCATCAGAGTACCTGAGTACTGAAAGTTTTTTTCACATGTTTAAGTAGCGTGTCATGAGACTAAAACAACGGCATGAAGTAGAGACATTTTCAACAGCTTGTTAGGATCTGTGTGCAGATATTATACAGGATTCCCTGGTTTGGGTCTCAGAGGAGATATTGGTTTCAAAAACTGCAAGACACGAGATAATGACATAGTGAAAAAATCAGCGAAAGAATGAGATAATGCTGAGAATGGAAACACTGTTTTTTTTTAATTTGGCTTTAAAGGATCTTCATTTTCAATGTGTCCAATTAATACTTGAGTTAGAGTATAAAAACTTATATTACATTGAAAATATTTGAAAAAAAAAACAACCAAGATTGCATGTACTAGCAGAGCATTCTAAACCTAGGAGAAATAGGTAACAAATTGGTGACAGCAGGTTACAAACCAGTGACAGCAGGAATGCTATTCTAACAGTGCGGATTTAACAAATCATATTTTGTGTTCACTTTTCTGAAGTAAGTGCTACCACCATAAAAAGAAATAAGTGAACCTTATTCTTGTCCCATAGATTTTAGATTGCACTTTGTATCTTGGAAATAATCCTCTCCTGGCCTGTGTTTTTTATTGGTAAGTGGCACACAAATCATGTTTCATTTTATCTTTCGCAGTTCTAGTAGGAATACTGGAGTGTAGGTTTACAAACTATTTGCCTTATAAAAATTATTAATGTGAAAACATAATTACTAGCAAATAAGCCTTAAACCAGATTGTTTTGAAAAATCATTTAAATTAAGAACACAAGCCTTATTTGATACAAATCTTAATTCATAAATATTATAAGGGTTAGTTTAAGACTTGTGAAGATAAATAGGCTAGAAGCAATTGAAAATCAAATCTTATCTACAGAACATATATAGCGCAAGTTCTCTTAGAAATATTCTTCAGACTCTAGAACTAGAAACAAATAACTTTAGTAAGCTGGCACACAATTTTGTCAATTTTATTTCAATATGCATTATCATCTGCAAAAATTAAGGAACACCTTGTACTAAGTGATTAATATTTATACACCTAATGAGTTATATGCCTGATTGTGTAAAGACTAGTGTAATCTCATTGGTGAATCATTCTCTGTTTTTACTCTTTATATATAACACAAACAAAACCTTCAATAAGTTTTTTTTTTAGCAGATGGTACTGTAAAATACTAAATATTAGATCATCTCTCTTCTCTGGAAATAGAACAATACATTGAAAACAAATAAACAAAGGATTCATCTCTGGATGAAAAAAAAAAATCTGTCTGATGAGCTACTTGAAAAAATCTGCTTTTATAAAGAATCATTGAGTCAGCTTATCATGGGTTGTTACTACTGGTCCAGATTACAGGTCATCTTCTTTTTCAGGCAAGTTTTCTCTCTTCTTTTCTTTTGGTAAGATGCAGAGTGTTCCTCAGATGGGATCTCAGTGAGGGTTATTCTACTAGGCACAATGTGAGGCCAGACTGCTGGTGGAGTGTCTTGCTGTTGGAACAAACTGGTGTTTGTTTGCAAACAGCTATGCAGATTTTCCTGTAAAATGCCAGCTCTCTGAGGACAGGGTCGTTTCTTCTTTCCTTCCTTGTGTAGCTACACTGGGCGCAACAAGGTCTTGACATAATTTGGGACTACAGTGAATTAAGACTGACAAATATTTGCAATTGAGCTGATGCATTTACCTAAGTATCTCTGTTTCAGTTTTTTCTTCACACTGGTCTCAAAAAAGGTGAAGAAAAGGGAAATTATATGCAACTCCCCCCCTCCCCTTTACATTGGCACTGCCAGACTCATCAAACTTTTGGAGATTTCAGGACTTACAAAAAAAATCTTCTACTGCAGGAAGAAGTTAGAGAATCAACTGTTCTTTGCTGAGATTCTTTATTTTTTAGGCATTCAAAAGAATTATAAGCTGGCTTAGTTGTCGCTTTTTGTTGTAATGCATGTAATCAGTTAACCACTACTAGCCTTGGAAACATAAGATAGTGTAGCTCTAGTGGTGTTAGGAGCAGGTACAATGAAGAATTCTGTTGTTATTCTCTGACTGGTCTGATCTTAGTTTCTATAATAATTAAAAACTTTCAATTCACCTTTCAAATAGTGTACATGGTAGATTTTAAATCACGATCTAGGGTTTTGTTTTTTTTTTTTGTTTACTAGTTTTCAAGGTATTCATAAAATGGATTCCAGAGGGAAAAGTACTAATTTTTGTACGTATTATACGCCTACTGTTCCCTATATTTGGTACCTATCTACTTGGCAGGTCAAACAAATCTTTTTCCCTAATGCACATGCGAAAAGCTATGTAAGTGCTTTATAATATTTTTAAAAGCATCATTAAAGTTAATCTATATCTGCACTCCTACTGCCACATGAATCATGCTAAAAAATGGACTTCATATTCTGCAATTTCATGCTAACGTATGCTAATGTCTATGTACGACTAGTTGTAAGAGATGTCAAAACTTCTAGTAAAAGCACTTCCATGCAGCATTGAATTTAACCTCGCCTTTGACATTGCCAAGAGTTGTTCTCAGAGGCACAGTATGACTAGATTTTGTATTCTTACTGCGCATTAACATCTCGAATGTTAATGCTAAAAAATACACCTTCAAAACATTTCTAAGAATTTATGCTGAGAGAAAACTGTCATTATGTAGTCAAGCCTTCTGTGCCTAGTTTCATATGTGTTTACGAACATAACTTGGGCCTCTTCTACATACGGCTTCTGACTCAGTCATTTGGAGACAGAAAGATTTTAGTTCTCAGCTGTGTGATCACCCAGAGAGCAATCATTTCTCAAAGCACCATAGCTATATTTGCAAATGTAAATCTGACTTTTTTCTGACACTTAAAATGATTGTAAAGAGTGCATGAAATAACTAACAGGGAAACAGAAAGAGCAAGAAGTTGTCAATTTGTGAGGTTTCTGAGTTTAAGAAATCAGTAAGTGCAGTGATGAAAGGCTGCTATACATAAACTGTATGATAAGATGGAGGTAATTTCTGGTTTTCCTTTTTTTTTTTTTTTGAAAAAAAAAAAGCAATTTCACAATCTGTTGTAATTCTTGTCAATAAAACAAGAGGGATCAGAAAAATGTAACGTCTTAAATTCACAACAGATTCCCTTATTCTTCCTTATTTACAGATTTGGTTAGCAGTGCCTGTCACACAGAGGGAAGAGGAAGAAATATTATTCAACTTTTCAAAAAGATCTAACATCAAGGAAACCTGAAAATACTGAAGTGTGACATGGCAAAGTTGTAAAGCAATACATAAAAATTTCTAGTCTTGACAATGAGAAATTCCAACTAGTGATTATAAAAATAAGTAACTATAGAGCAAGATGACAGATTTAAGTTACTGTAGACAACTGCACTTCAAATCACATTTGAGAGATTTTTACCCTTCAAAATGTGTTTATCTGAAGTTATTCCATTCCAGAGAAAAATTCATACAGACATTGTTGACACCACCTTGAAAAAATACACAGAAAGTGCATTAGCTGTCCAAAGAAAGAGAAATTATTGAAAATTAAATACTAAAAATAAGCTAAATATGAAAAAAATTACTTTGCCGGTGGACAATAAGTTATCCATGAGCCAGCAATGTGCCCTTGTGGCAATGCCAATGGCATCCTGAGGTGCGTTAAGAATAGTGTGTCCAGCAGGTCAAGGGATGTTCTCCTCCCCCTCTACTCTGCCCTAGTGAGACCACATCTGGAATATTGTGTCCAGTTCTGGGCTCCCCAGTTCAAGAGGGACAGGGAAATACTAGAGACAGTCCAATGAAGGTCTATGAAGATGTTTAAGGGACTGGAATATCTTTCTTATGAGGAAAGGTTGAGAGATCTGGGACTCTTTAGTCTGGAGGAATGAAGACTGAGAAGGAATCTTATGAATGTTTACAAATATCTGAAGGGTGGATATCAAGTAAAAGGGGCCAGTCTCTTTTCAGTGGTGCCCTGTGATAGGACACTCCTTTACTTTGAGGGTGATGGAGCACTGAAACAGGCTGCCCAGAGAGGTTGTGGAATCTCCTTCTCTAGAGACTTTCAAAACCCACCTGGATATGTTCCTGTGTGGCCTGCCCTACATGATCCTTCTCTGGCAGAGGGGTTGGACTCGATGATCTTCAGACATCCATTCCAATCCCTACCATTGTATGATTCTATGATATTCCAAAGTTCTTATATTTATCTTTGTTAAATCCACACATATCTGCCTATTGGTGGCCACCACTTGAAAAAAACCCAAAACAATAGAACACAGAAATATGTACATTTTGGGGACAAGTAAGAAAATTGTTACAAGCATGGAGCATCAGAATCTCTAGAAGACGTAACAGAAATAAAAATGGCATTTGTTTAGTTTGTATTATTTTCATATGTTCTTAAACTCATAAATATTATGAAGAATATGAAGAGATAATTCTGTTTATTTTTTTCCCTAATGGATATAGGTAGCAAAATTGACATCAATTACAGCAGATGAAAATAAGCAATCTTTTACACACAAAACCATGCTGTGGACACTGCCGCTACAAGGAATCGGGAAGATGAGATGCTCAGTATAATTCTCAAGAAGATAGTACTTCTGTACAGGTAATGGAGAGAACTGTGGAGCTGCGAGTGAAAGTTGAGACTATGAAGGCATTAGGACACAATTACAATACAGTGAATCAACTGCCCTATCTATCTTAAACTGAAGGAAGGGTGAGGGGGCAAGCAAAATTGACGATGCCATTGCCACTGTTGGCCTTGGTAATAACATCACATTCACACATTAATAAACTGGAATTAAACTAATGACTTTCCTCTCTGAGCCAGAAACTGTTTTAGACCTCTAACTCAGGAGTTCAAACTGAAAAGCTGATGAATTAATACAATATATAGCAGAAATTCTGAGCAAAATGGGCTGCAGTTGCCAGGCATTTACTCTTGCCCTCAGCTGAAAGGGAAAAAAACCCCAACAAACAAAACTACCACCTACTGTCCTGTGAAGTCTTATGATCACCAGATAATCTTTCATGTATTTCTGACTGTTTCAGCACGTCTCTTTCCTCACTACTCTATCACCTGATTTCTCAAGAAAGATTTGGGGCTTGTCACTATGCAGTCTCTGTAAAGGACTGACACAACATCTAGATCAGAGGTACCTGACAAGATGTGCTCAGAGTCCAAACCAGGAGCTATTTCACCTGTACAAGAATCCACTTGACCCTGATCTAAGGGTTTATTGAAAAATAACATCTTTCAGAATACTTTGACGCAAAAATATCTGAGGAAGACCGTATTAATTCAGTTTGAATAGCAACAAACTTAAAATAGCATTGTGCTTTATTCAGTAACATTCTATCAAACAAGAGGTGACTGCAAATGGTTATTATTTGCGTATCTCTGACTGTATTGAGACATTGTTCTAGGTCTTACCAACTCACTTTAATGTAGTAAGACACCCTTAAACCTGAGATGGCATTCTTATTTCTACCATCCTCTATCTAAACATTAGAAAAAGAATAGGATTTGGGGATATTAAAAAGTATATATTCAAAATTGTATCGGACAAAAATGTTTAAGTGTTGTAGGAGTATTCCAGTTTTTATAATTCAGCGTTTTCCCTACCATAATCCAGGTAGATCTTTGTTCTCATCCTCCTATTCCACTAATAATGTGATATCTCAATATCCATTTGTCATGCTTTCCATATTAAAAAGGCTCTTTTTAGTCTTTGTTCTAATGGATTATTTTGCTATTTCAATTAGGCAATTTCTCCATGCTAAAACATCATCTTTATATGGATCTGTTTCAAGTCAAGTCTTGTCTTTCCTCACTCATCAAGCTCTACTTTAATTTAAATCATCATTTACTTATCCAGCAGTAAAAACCACTTCCCTAATAGATTTACATGATGAAATACAACTTTTTTTTTTATGTCATACCTCCTCACTAATGGCTTGGAACTGCAGTGCCATCCTAGTATTTACACACTGTAGGCATCCAACAAAAGTTTTTCATAATTCTTACAAAATAAAATTAAACTTTTAGAAACTAACCCTAACTGCATTTTAAGACAACCATAAAAAAATCTATTAATTTGTGGGAAATACAAGACCTACTGCAGGATTTCACAGTGTTTTGTACATATGTTGCTTGTAAATTTAAAGCCATATTCATCTTACCAACAGATTTTAGAAAAACTAACTGGGAAAGAGACAGTTATTTTTAATGAGATTGCAAAATTGTAGGAAAAAAAACCCAGCAAACTTTGCAGAGCTGCAAACTTTTTCAATATTTACATGGGGAGGATCTAAACCTTCAGTTTAGTTTTTTAGTTCCACTAATGCTCTATAAAAGAAGTAGTATGTTTTTTTTTATTATTTCATGCATTTTAATGTCTATTTATTGGTGCTCTCATTTATTCAATTTCAATTCTAATTTTGCAATGAGGAACAAAGATATCAGTTAAAAGTGCATCAAAGTACATAATATATTAACAGTATGCTAGGGAGATACTGAAGATGGACATATTCAATAGCATGTCTTTATTTTTCCCCTTCAGCTGGTGAACTGATAGCCAAATGTCTGTCACGTTTTGTTGTGAGGAAGAACAGAACATACAGTAAATCTACAGAGGGAATATTATGATAGCCACCTTATGCAATTTTGCTCTTACTGCTCATATAGTGATATAGTGATAACTGCACTGTTCATTGTCATCAGAGCTGCTTCTAGGTGTTTGAACAGTCTGCATGTCTTCTGCATCACACTTTATGAAGGGCAAGGATCAAATGTTATTCGATATATTTTTCCATTTTGATAATGACCTCCTTGGTAGCTAGTCAATGACTGTTGGTATCCAATCAGTTTTACACTCGCTTGACAGTTACCATGTTGCCCTAGCTTGCTAATGAGGATAGCATTGTGTTTGTGACAAAGCCTCAGTTAAGTCATGATATGTGCCATCTCATTTTTCATCTCTATCATTAAAGCCTTAATTAGACATTATGCATGTGCAAAGTCAGTGCCTTGCCTATGCTTTGCACAGTTCTACTGACACAAAGGTAGGACAAGTGAAGATTTAGACATATTAAAATTCATTCTGTGGAAAGATGCGTATGCTTACATAGCTACTATGCCACTTTTACAAATATCAGTATATTACATTTCTGCATCCTGCTGCCATCTCTACCTGAATGCTCCACATTCTCCTGATAGGTATCATTTTACTGCTCTTCCAGTCTTTCAAGAGAACCTTTCTCTGATTCACACTACTGGCAAAATCCCTTTTCTTTCCCCACTCGTACATGCTTTACACTGAGCATCAACATTTTGCCCTGCGTATCAGCATCCTAGCAAGCATCTTCAGAAGTTCTGCTTTTATAAACAGTTATTAAGCGGTTACCCTACTTTCCTCATAGATCTTCATCATTTTGGAGTGCAGCTTCTAATGGGAATGGTGTATATACACTGCAACCCCTACCAAGCTGGTCAGTTATTCTGGCCAATGAACAGCAGGTAAGGGTAGGAGGCACCTGATGCTGAATCCATTCATGTGACTATTAATGCTGGCCAGATATAGTCAGTGTCCTCAACTGAGATAAAGTGCAAGCACAGGGAAGATACAGGACAAATAGCTCTGAAAAAACAGCTGTAGGCGTTATTAACACTGAGCAGGAAGGAGGGATGTTATAAGAGAGCATGTTGTGGTTGCATGCCAAATACTCATGAGCCAGACAAAAAAATAGATGAGTATGTAAAAGGGAAAAGTGGGAAATCAGAGGGAAATAAGAGAAAAGGAGGGTATAAGAGAAAAAAGATAAAGACATTAAAGTGAGGCAGTATGATTTACTACAGAACTAACATGGAATAATTTCAGTGACAGAAGTTTTTACTTAATTTTTGTCCGCTTGTGGTTACAGTCACAGATACGTACTCAGTAGTTTACTGAGTAATTTCTTGAGCTTGCAAGTTGTGTTTTTCAGTAACGGTAATTTACTGGTTCACAGACATATTAAACAGTTATTTAAAATTTGCCTCTTCAATAAGCCTATCCAATAAAATGCTTCGGTCTTGTATTTCAGTATATATTCAATACCTGTATATCAGGCCAATATCTTTGTTGTACAGGTTTTCCCTTTTTATTAATGTTTTTTCCTAACTATATTGTTTGTTCAGTTTTATCAGCTGAATTATGTCTCCTGATCTCTCTTTGTAACCTTATTTCCCAATTCCTGCTACCCCTCTCTTTACATATACGGAACAGTAGTAAATTTGCCAGGGTAAGTACCATATATACTAAAAGACATATTGTACAGTGCTGAACTATTTGAGCTACTTAATAGTCAAAGAAAAGCAAGGAAGCAACAGATGGTACTGGAGAAGGGAAAAAGTGCTGAAGCGCAAACACAGTATTATAAGACTGTGTTGAAGGGGGAAGAAATTGATATCACAATCGAACAGAAATAACTAAGGAGTCCACAAGAAAGTTGAGATAAGCAGAACAAAAAATATAAAATAGACAACTAGTTGTTAAAAAAAAATAAAAAAAATTCTTCTTCCTAATCAGTCATTCACTGGTCTGTCCAGAAAATCTTCTGTGGATATTAACCTCACATAGTTAGCTTGATTGATCAATTATTATATGTTTTACTTGGAATGTAAGTCAAATTATATAATTCATAAAACCTTAAGCTCTGTAATAATTGTTTAGTCATTGACCATCCCCACGTATTAACTTTATCTTCTCTACTTCTTTAATAATAAAAAACGTGTGAAAGTTGCCCTAGGAAAAAATCCGGAGATTACCTTTTTGTCAAGTGGTAGCATGAAACTTCACATTGTCTTTTAAAGGATAAGCTTTTGTGCCTGCTTATCTGTGCAGCAAGACAGTATCATTTTATGTATATTACTGGTATTTGCAATTTTTACACATATGACACTGAAGAATAAATTTGCATTTACTGTACATATGCATTTTCAAATATGAAAACTATTTAATTTAGCCTTGGTTAATCAGCAAAATGCAAGAAAAACATGCAATGAAAATATAATTCAAAAATGAAATTATGAAATTCAGTGAAAGAAAACTTGGCAGCATGTCTAGATCTCTCCGGTCTTCTGAGATAATTACTATAAACTTTGCTTTTTAGAAATATTTATTTCCATTTCTATTTCTGTCTTGAGTCATCTCTTTATGTGTAAAATACTATCTGAATAAAGAAAATGGTGCAGAAATGCTCCTTTTGTTTCACTGACTTTCATTACTTCTTGGCTGCAGCACAGGTTAAGACTGTGTCTAGATATCACTTTCCAATCCTGTGAGGTAGTTTTGTATTTACATTGAAATGCAGAAAAAAAAGAGAAATATCCTTTTCATTAATAATAGACTACGTTTCCCAAACATCTGAATCGTTCTTGTTTCTACATCTCTCCTCTCTCCATACAATGACAGCCACCTGTGATGAAGTAGATTGTGAAGAGGTTATGAATAGTCTCTCCTCCTATGAGAGAACAATAATAGAGAAGAAAAATAGGCTCTGCTTAGATTCAGGAGTTTTATTATGTACTTTTCTCAGATAAAGTCAGCATCTTAAACTGCTGCTTAAACGTATGTACTCAACTATCACTTCTATTTTTACTTAGAAGTCAACAGTTTTAGTAAGAAATTTACTCTACATGTAAATCCTAAGACTTAAATAGGACATAAGCAATGCATAGGCTTTGTGCTGCACCATGCTCAAGGATGAGTAAGCAGGAAGAGCACAGGACAGATCCTGAAAAATTCTGGAATACCAGGTCTAACTGATATGAGGTATCTGCTAATATCACCTCAGATCCCAACAGAAATATGAGGAAAAGAATATGTGTTCCTGCTTTATTTTCTTCAAAAGACAGAGAAATGTATGTAGATATATGTATAGATACAATACTCTCTAAATCTAGATGTAGATCAGAAAGCTAACAAGCAATTTTCCCTATAACAATAGTGACCACATAAATGTTTTGTTCTGGGTTTTCCCTTCTGTTTATTTCTGTGTTGGCTCTAAGCATCTATCAGGACACCGAGTTATTTCAGCATTCCTAAGGGGAAAACAATTCAGGAGGTGATTGATGGAGTTAATGGAATCTCACTTCTTCTCAGATGCCTGAAAACAAGNTTCTGTTTATTTCTGTGTTGGCTCTAAGCATCTATCAGGACACCGAGTTATTTCAGCATTCCTAAGGGGAAAACAATTCAGGAGGTGATTGATGGAGTTAATGGAATCTCACTTCTTCTCAGATGCCTGAAAACAAGTTATCCTCAAAATTGATTTGCTATTTCTTGTAGCCATAGATCACACACTGAAAGTATCCCTGAAACAGAAGATTACACAAATTCTTACACTAGTCAAAATCTGAACTGGTAAATCCACTCAGATGCATGCAGATATTACTATCACAGTTTAAATTCAATCTAATCATGTTAGTGAGAAGAAAGGTGCTTTAGGCTGTCTAACGTCAGTCTAAAAAGGCAAATTATATCTGGGGGTGAGCTGAAGATTGCTGCATAATATTTGTGTAAGTCCTAGCTAGCTCAGTTATCTCTGAATCATACACTATTCCAGACTGGAGGTATATCCAGTGCGAGCAGTAGCTGCAGGGGAAATCAAATCATGCTTGTTAGGGACAAAATTCTCTGCATGTCTGCAGTGAGAGGAAGAAAAAAGGAGAAAATGTGGTAGAAACCTGCTTGCACAAGAAGAGCTATAAGTATCTTTGGAGTATCTGATAATCCAGCATATTATTGAGCTCATAAAAGAGACGGAGATTATTCAATGTTTTAAGTCAATCAAAAATATTCTACTAATATTCCCTGCTAAATCACTCTTCTGGATTCCTAGATTGTTACCTTTTGGAAGCTTGTTCTAAAGCTGCTGTTCTGGTGCCTTCTAGATGCTTTACGGTTTCTGCCTCTAAACTGCCCCACACTGTAGCATTTCTTCTTCAAATATAAGATGACCAAAAAAAGAGAACGAAATGGAACATGCCATTCTGAAGTGTTGTCTAATGTCTTATCCCTGCCTTGCTAGTATTGGAGACTTGTGTTAGAATTTTCCACATTATTATATCTATTTGAAAAATCAGTAGTACTACGAGAGCTGTTGCCTACATTCTATCTGACAGTAACATTCTGCAATTAAATACTACACTCAGAAAATGTTCTGAAACAATAATATGAGCTTACATTATGCTTTCTCCCCCTTAATTTCTATCCTGTCTGTGCTCTGTTTTCTTTATGAAGATGTAAGATATCCATGAATCCTTTTAACTTGGATTTAGTCTATCCAGGTCATAAATGAGATGAAACTTCGAGTAATTTCCATATTTTAGTGAAGAGATAATCAGAGATTGATTCAGAATTGTGCAGTTGATACTACATGCAGTGAGCTTCTAGCACTTCCTGTTGACTAGACAGACAGTTATCGCACACAACAGTGACATCACACACTCCTATTTTAGGTTCATGGAGTTATTGGAACAAATCAGAATCTTTCTAACACATAAGCAAGAAAAAGTAATGGCATTATATATGCTGAATAAACTGTCTCATTAACTAGCTAATGAGGAATGAATTCTACATACACCATGACAACTGTTTTCTACTTTCTGTTTTCTGCATTCTTTAATAGTCATTTTAATGAATACTTCTTTCTGACTTTGAGTTTCCTATAACTTGAGCTATTCCCCCAGACTTCTGCCTCTAAGACCCAGCCAATCATATTCCATGGTGGTGTGCACACTTTGCATAGCAACTTTTTAAACCTATGCCTACTCTTTCTGTAATAAATGTAAAATCATTCTAGTTTTCACCAGTATCAAAATTTTGCCTAATACTGATATTGTTCTGCATCAAGCTGTTTCTTAGAAACAGTTTTAGAAGAAAAGACATTATGAATGCTTGCTGTTATCAGTTTGGAATGGAAGTGGTAGAATAAAAAACTATAGGAAAAAATACTAAACAACAGGAGGAAACTGAAACAAAGATTTATTGGCTGAGGAAGCCAAGAAAAAAAAAGCACAGCACTTTGGCTATGGTTGAGTCTCTTCAAAATGTTTCTGTCTGAAAAAGATGGGGGAAAAATGACTCAGCAATCTGGAGCTATTTTTATAAAAATGCAATATATATATGCATAAATGCAGCTGTTTACCATTTATCAGAATACTAAGCAAGAATGTTTTTCAGAACTTAACACCTTAACTAACTTCAATAAATATGTGAATTCAGAGGGACTGGCTTCTTCAATGTATTACTACAAATTTCCAAACAAAAAGGATAATTAGTAACTTGGAGGAAAAAAATCATGTTTGAAAAATTGCGAATTGAGACAGTGGAAAACTGTGTATGTGAAGTTGTTTTGAATGTTGTATCATGGAAGCAGGTAATTATCAATGATACAGCTTCATTTTCGTTTTGTTGTTGTTGTTGTTTTCCAGTAGGTCCCCTTTGAAGTCCCAGCAGTCATTAGAGCAACACGGATGAAATCAACAGCCAGAGGACCTCAGCATCAGAGCAATAGATATTGTTGAGGTGTCAGTGATTCCAGATATAAAACAAATCTGCCTCACTTACATTTGCAGGTGAAAGTGTTAACATTTTGTTTCATTTTTCAGGTTGGTGTTACTCAGGCAAGTAGAGCAACACAGGATCTGACCCTTTCCTCAGCTTTCTTGTTCTTCAGAATTTTGTGTAAAAAATTATATTATTCCTAGTAAAAAGATGCTTGTAAGTTTAATGCTTTCCGTCAGACTGTAGTACTGTCTTCTGTAGCCTATAGGGAAATCATTTCATTAGTGGAGCTTTAAGAAACATGCATTCATAACACAAGTTTGCCCTCTTTTAACTGCACCTCCAGGCACCTTGCAAATATTTTATGAGGTAGCAAGATGTTTGACAGTCAAAAAGAATGAAAATTCACTAGGCGACTCCTACAAAAAGAAATCTTTGTGAATGTATTTTAAATTCTATTTAACTTTAGCAACGATGTACAAATTCATCACTCAGAAATGAAGCAGTGAGTTTTTCGATGATGTCCAGTAGTTTTTTTTGGCAATACGAACATTTTTGGATTCATAAGCCTAATTAATCTCCCTCTTACCACTTGATATCATAGCTAGATAAATATCATGGTCCATAGCTAACTTGGAAGTATTAATTTTATTTTTTACTATTGTGTATTGGAACTTCAGAAGCATTTCTTTGTATTTTGATAAACAGAAACTTTAAATACTTTCCTGAGAGAACCACAATGCTCAATTTCCAGAATTATAAAATATCAAAAAACTCAGTGAAGTATATGAAAATCCGAAATAATTAAAATTGGATGTCCAATGTGCAAAAAGAGTCTTTAGCTTTTGGCAAGACCTATAGCATGTTTACACCTCTCAGAGATGCTCAAGTCAGCTTCATTAAGTGAATTATAGAACAGGAAATGCTGTCATTGTGGAGCTGAAACTGAATGAACTAACAGCAAGTTTATTATCACCATTCTAGAGTAAGGAGTGTTTAGTACTGTACGGAGGAAGCTCTGCTCGGTGAATGGACTGGCAAGGCAAGCAAGATAACCAAGCACAAACTTATTTGAACTGATCTTGAACTGTTCTGGTGGTTATTAATTATTCTAATGCACTGCAGAGTGCACACAAAATATGAAGGGGACACAAAAGATGAAGCAGAACTCTTTCTTGTTATGCTCTAACCTTCTGAGAAATCACTTTCTGTGGTATCTGAGGAAAAGGATTTCACATGGGTGGGTGAGGCAGGTCTTCAGTAAATCCCCTCCCACCAATACAGATGAAAGAGCTAAATATTCAGAAAGAACAATACGTTCCAGCTCAATAGCTGGAGCTTTATTGATTTTTTAATTTATTTTTTTTTCCCCACTGATCTTTCTCTACATAAGACCTCCAGAAAGACTATCTCCTTCTAAGGCACTTTTTTAATAACCTTACCCTTTGGGAAAAGACACCAGCATGTTACCTTCTTCAAAGGGCAGCAGTGAAACTGTCAAAGTCTAGTTCCAAATGAGATAAAACTATAGGTGACAATGGAAGGAAAGGAAATGATTCTTGTTGTTCAGATTTTTCTTCATGTTCTCAGAAATTATTAGGATATTAAACTTTGGAACAAACATGAACACAGGTTATCCAGGAAACAATATTATTTCTCATGAATTTAATAAAGTATCAAAAGGAGATAGGAGAACCTTTACCTTCCAATAACTCCTATCAAATCTTGAAAGAATATTAAATTCTTTTACGAGGTGCTGTATGTGTGTCATTGCTGAAAGTAAAACATACTGTTTACAATCAGGAAGCTCTTCTGATGAGGCAACAATCACCTTACATCACCAGTTAAAAAACCCTAGCCTCAGTGTTAAAAAGCACAGCTACATGTATCAATCAAATCAAAGACCTTGCAGATGTTATATATAGATATGAAAATGACAGACTTTTCATTCTGGAGACTCTTAGTTATGTTGGGAAAGTAAAAAAAATTCAGAGAGCAAGAACTGTGTTCTGCTACTTCTTAGTCACTATTCAAGCTTAAACAAGAGACCAGAAAGAAGTTCCGACAAGGCTACATAGTGGTCCTATGAGTTCAGCTGATCACCAAAATGTGTATTAGCAACTTGCAGTAAGTTTTGGAAACTTGTTGACAGAAATGTAGCTGAACCAACTTATTGACTTGCATTCTTCCTTCTTTCCAGTGTCTCATTTTCCAAAGTTTCCTCTGATTTGATCAATTAAAAAAGTCAAATCAAAAGATCAAATATAATAACTTTCTTATTTGAAGACACCAGGACAGGAATGTGTTTTCCTTCCCATAAAATAGACTCATAAAGAAACTAAAAAATTGTTGTAGTAATGACTGCAGGATGACTTGCCAGATTGAGTGGATCAGTGCATTTCCTTCCATACTTAATTTGGATGTTTCTAATTAGGAACAGGAACACCTACTCTAACTGTCAATAAAACAAACAATCTTTATTTTTTTTATTTAGTGATTACTCATAAACAGATTTAATTAATGGTAAAATATGTATGTGTGTGGCAATCAGCTGTGTCTAGAGAAAGAGAAGCTTTCTTATTATAACTCTCTGCTTTGTTGCCTCTTTTTTTTCTGATTAGTTTTTCATATTCTGTTATGCTAAACACTCATTAGCTTTTTAAAATCATCTAGTATTCAGAATCTGTGAGCCTTAGATCAGCCCAGGGGTTCTTGCAGATATCAGGAGATAGAAAGCAGCACATTTGTTTTCTACTTTATATTACCCACTTTAAATAAAAGTCATATTTCTTGAGCATAATGGATGGACAGCAATGATTTACAAGGAAGTAATTTCACTGAGGGACTTTGGATCGGTGGTATCATATAACATGAGAAAAAAAGTCTGATTGGTTTATGATTTCACTGGGAAGCTGAGAGGAAATTAATTCTATTTAACTTACTACTTGTCAGCTCCTTTGTTGTTGTTGTTTGTAATATATGGACCTAACAGTGGATTTTAAGTCTGGAGATATTTCAAGCTACTAAAACATTTATTAGCTTAATAATAAAGTTAGAAATGATTGAAATGCTATAAATGTTTAAATTGGAATATAGAAACTCCTGGATTTGGTGTTCAAGCCAAAGCCATTTTGACTGCAGTTCCTAGAATAGGCAGGTAACCTTGGTGCTCAAGCATGTTAATCAAGAAAAACTGCCATGATAAGATTTTGTTGATAGATTTAGACTTTCTGAAATCAGAAAGGTGGGTTAAAATACAGTAGCAGACAAAGCTTATAATAAAATTGGTGTACTACTTCTATCCAGATATTACACTTTTGTAAAATCTACAAATACCTTATACAAAAGAGAAACCTGGTAACTGGAGGGAAACAGCATCAGCAAGCTTAGGATGAGATAACACTGAAAGCTCTGTGGCTAAACCAAATAATTGCCTACTATAACTGTACATCACATAACTGTGGTGGGTCAAGTATTTCGGATTACTTTCTTAACCTAATGCCCTCAAAATCTGAGAGGGAATGATTTAATGATTTACACAAGCATTCCTTGTTCCTGAGCAGCATTACTCTTTGCAGGTGAGTAGCTAGTTTCTCCTGTCTGCCCTTATTCTGAAAGCTGACCTCCTCTCCAGTTAGCTCAGCTTAGTTAGTACTTGTGCTACCCATAAAGACACTTGTAGATTCCTGAAAGTCTTAGCTGATAACCAGATTTTACCATCCTTATTGTCAATAACAAAAAAAAAAGAAAAGAAAGAGAAGCAGACTGCTGTGACCACGTTTGAAATTTTTCATTGGAGTAAGAGTATGCACCCCAACAGCTTAACTGGAGCCTTTGAGGAGGGTATTAACCAAGTAATGTGCAAAACAGCTGATAAGCCTCCACATTACAGTACATTTATGAACGACCACTACACTTGTGTCATAGTATCACTTCCTATTTTCTCAGAAACCTGCCTTCTGAACAAGTGCCACCACTACTGTCTTCCATGATTTTTTGCTTTTTTTTGGTCGTCTTGTATTTCTGACTTGTCTCTGACATTCCAACTAGCTACTCACCTCCTAATTATAAGTATATTAATATAGTAAACATTGAAACAGCAAGGATTTTAACTTTTGTCTTTGTGAGAATATATCATTGTTTCCCATTAAATATGTGTGGTCTCATTACTGTCACTAGATAAAAATAATAGTAACATGTTGGTATTTTTTTGGCTCCCAAACAGATCTGTTTAAACACTTACTAAAACCATTGACTGAAGCTGGAACAATTCAGTTATCTGTAGTTTGATTCCTCAGTGGTGCATGCAGAGGGAAGGGGATTTTAATGGCTGGAAAGGCAGGCAGGCTGGCAATTACCATGTCCAGCCGGCTACCTTCCTAGTTACACTCTTTCCTCCTCCAGCTCAGACATTCAACAAAGCTATGGAGGAAAACTCAGGGGAGGAAACAAAAGGGGAAAGGGAGAGAACTTCCCACTGATGGGATGAGTAATTGCATTTTCAATGTTGCTGTCTGATTCTGGGGTGTAAGAGAAGAGGAAAGAGTCTAGGTATAAGTTGAAGCATACTGAAAAGAGATGTTCCCTCTCAGTATTCAAACTAGGAAAAGGAAAAAGGAAATTCCAGGTAAAGTTAATTTTAATTTTAAAGCAAAAAAAAGGAGATAATCTTAAAGTTTTTTAATTTAATCCACTCCAGTTCATGATTCTCACTTCTCTTGTTAATTAATTCTTCATATTAAAACATAAATAAAAAAAAAGCCAAACAAGCAAAAAAACAGAAGGAAAAAGTAAATAAGACACAGTTTTACCTCCATCAGACAAAAATATTTTCAAAATTCTAAATGTTTTGAAATGTTATTTCAGTAACCATTGGTGGTAATGAGACAAACGTACAATTAACTTCACATGCAGTAAAGTTACACAAATATTTTACAGCTCAGTGCACCTCCAATCACTGCAGAAATGACCATCCATCTTTCTGAGACTATTTAAAAAATGTTTTGCATGAAAAAAATCTTGCAGTTTTTCCTTTTTACCTTGTTAGAATGATCACCTTATAAAAGTCTTATTTATCGAACACATGTTTAAATCCTATCACTCTAAGTATTTAAAATACCATTACTGCAAAGCCATCTTGTGGGAACTCTGAAAGCTTTGTAATCTTAAAATTGTTTTTTCAAAATATAATAAAATTAAGTAATATTATAGTCCAAAATGTGTGTTCCTTGAAAATTCTAAATGTTTCTTCAGCTATTTAACAGCAAAATACATTATAAAACATATTTTCAGTATTGAGTTCACATTTCGAACTATTAATTTGCACTATTCTTGTTTCCACCAGAATGCGATTCTGCCAGCTCTTCATTCAGTGGTAATTATCAATAAACCAGGCAGAAATGAAGAGAACACTGTTCTGAACTGGGAAAACCTGCCATTAAGAGTGATCCATCATGTGCATAATAGTCATAAAAAGACCGAATGATCTTTCTGAGTGACACGATGCATTATATCAGTATTCAATAACAGAGAAACTGAGATAAGAATGTTGTGGTACAGCAAAAAATAATGGAAGAGACTCTGATACAAGGTACATACAGAGAAAAAACCTACAAATTCCCATATCAAAATAAAAAATAAATTAATTATAGATTCATTTAGAGGACAGGGAATAGCATCAGAAGCAGGAAAAATACTATTTATGAAGTGAAAAGTAATTTCTTGCTTAGACATCTTTGATTGGCAGTTCTGTGTAATGCGGTTGTGTCCAAATATTTCAGTGGTGAGAACGGTGGACAGTAAACATTGCCACTAAATTCTGGTGCTGATATACCACTTGTTTCGTATCCTGGTTCTTTTTTTTTTTTCCTCAGAAACGTATCTATATTTGTTTTTAACTTTCCATATTCTTGATAAAAAATTAATCAAAATACTTATATAGTATCTTTTTGTCTTAAAACACAGCATAGAAAGAAACATTATTACAGATATTCTAGATGTTTTTATCATGTATATGATGCATGCTAAATGTGTATATTGCAAATGTTTCAGTTACTAGAACTAACAATATTAGAAGGAATATTTATTTCTGTACTGACTATATCCTCGTTCCCTCTTCTTTTGGGTTGCCTGGATTTTTTCTGACCATTCTGCCAATCCCTAAGCAGATCACCATGAAAGGAATTGTAGACTAGATTAGTAGTGACTTTGAGGTGAGGGACATTTATCAGACTCGATAGACCCAATGTTTCATTGTGGATTTCCAGTCCGAGTCACCAAAGTTTCTGGGTAAAGGTGGACTTTTGGAGGACAATGCTATGAAAGTGATTCAATGACAGTAAGTAGATGATTAGTTGACTAATTAAGCTATCACTGTGTAGTCCAGCTTATGGAAGAAAAATGCATTATGAGGATCTACATTGAATAACTCCAATAAAACTGCCTTGCAAATGACAATAATTCATTATAATTCTGAAGAAAGCATTCTGGTTTTCAGTTTATCTAGTTTCCTAAAACATTTTTTGAGACATAGAAAAACACAGTTTCAGATAAATTCTAGGCAGGTTCTTTTTCCCTCTCAGACAAGCATCGGCTCCTCCCAAGGCTTCCTTCTCCCAAGAACAAATACAGGCTGGGCGGAGAATGAATTGAGAACTACTCTGAGGGTAAGAACTTGAGGATGTTTGTCGATGAGGAGCTCAACATGACCTGGCAATATGTACTTACATCTCAGAAAGCCAGCTGTATCCTGGGCTGCATCAAAAGGAGCGTGACCGGTGGGTTGAAGGAGATGATTCTCCCCCTCCACTCTAGTGAGACACCACCTGGAGTACTGCATTCAGCTTTGAGGCCTCCAACACGAGAAAGATATAGACCCATTGAAGCAAGTCCAGAGGAGGGTCAGAAGATGATCAGGGTCCAGGGGTCTGGAGCACCTCTCCTATGAAGACAGGCTGAGTGAGTTGGGTTTGTTCATCCTGGAGAAAAGAAATCTCCAGGAAGACCTTACAGCAGACTTGAGGATTTTTTACAAAGGCATATAGTGACAGGGTGAGACGTAATGACTTTAGGTTGAAAGAGGATAGATTTAGAGTAAAGGTAAGGAATACGTTCTTCACCATAAGAGTGGCAAGACACTGGAACACGTTGCCCAGAGAGGTTGTGGATGCTCCACCACTGGGAGTGTTCAAGGCCAGATTGGATGAGGTTTTGAACAACCTGCTCTAGTGGGAGGTGTCCCTGTTCATGGCAGGAGGATTGGAACTAGGTGATCTTTAAGGTCTCCTTCAACTCAGGCCATATTACACTTCTGTGATCTTGGAGCATAACTTTTGGGAGACTTTAAGTACTCCATTTTTATACTCCATCAATAATTAAATTCTTTCAATACATTGTCTTGTTTGGGAAAGCTAATTTCAGTAGCAGCATCATACTTAAACAGACCTACCATTCAAAGGTAACTGAATACTTTATAGATGTTGCAAAAAATTGTAATTGGCCCTTTGAGATGGCTGCAGCATCTTTAGTTTGGCTAAAATATGCAGAAACAATATGTTTGGGACTATTCTATACTTGCTTGTTTTTCTCATGTCCCCTCTCTGAAGGGATTCATGTTCCACAACATTGAAAAAGTTTTGCTTAGAATCTACACTTTGCAGAAGTAAAGATTTTTAAAATCAAACATAGGCTCCCTTTGTAAATCTTTTGAATTTGTATCAAACTCTAGGCAATAAAATTTAGAGAGGCTTGGGTCAGTTGATATTTTTATCAATCACTATTTCTTTTTCATTTAAATTTTGTGAAATAGTACTATCATAACATTTTTTAATAACATCTAATAATTTCAGGTTTGTTTTGACAGTGTAAGTTTGTTCAATCTAAATGTAAGTGAAAGGGGTTGAAGAACAGCTGCTCTGATGAAAACCATTTGGAGCTGCTCCCACAAACTCTTCTGGAATCAGCTGGTCAGATTTTTCAGTGTTCTATGCTCTAACAGCAAAACAAAATGACTAGAAATGAGCAGTGCAGGATAAGAATAAAGTTGATATGGAAAAATGCTCACCTAAAGATAAAGAGCAGAACAAAAGTAATTTTTTTTCACTGGCTGGCCAAATATCTTAGGGATGTTGCGTAAAATGAAAAAAAAAAAACCGCAGAGAGAGCAAAACATAGCTGATAAAGCTGCTGCTTTCAACAAGAGATAAATGACCACAATGATCTGGCTTCCACACGTATGAGTGGAGAATCTTTTTTTATCTTAGTCAGGAATGCAAATTTTACATTTCTGTTTTTGGCTTTATTTTTATACAACCTGATTTCCCCTTTGAACAATTAAGACTTAGACAAAAGTAAACACACAAAAAGGATTGATTTCCAGAAGTTTCTATTTGTTTACCAGTAATTCACAGGACATCATATTACATAATATTTAGTTTGAACAGTCATGTTCATTGTAATGTTCCAAATTCCATGAGGTAAAGGATTTTGATATATTTTTTACTTGTAGCCTTCTATAACACATCTTGATTTTCAAGAAAAGATGATCAAAAGAAGTGGACACAAAGTATGCAATGTTTCCCAGTGAGGAATCATAACGAGAGAACTTTAGAGTGAATGAGAAGAGTTAAATACTAATTCAGGTCTCAAGGCTGACATTACATAAATAACATTACATCCACTTCCATTACTGGAGTAACTTCCACTTCAGAACATTAACAACGGAGTCTCTGATACCTCAGGCTCAATTTCACACTCATTAACACCTCCCTCTGGTCATCATTAGGATTCATTACAGAAGCTTTTAAACCTATTCAGAAATTTTCTGTGTTAAAATGATCTGTTTTGACTTTGTGGCTTCATTCCAGAACTGACTCCAAATTTGTCTGGACAGCCCAAGACAGACTCAAGAGTACATAATAAGAAAGTGAAAGTAAATATCTGAATTTGCTCTCCATGTTCTTCTCTGACCATGGGCAGACTCCCTTTCCTTTTTCAAACCAGACCTCCTTTACTTTATGCCCGAAAACCTCTTCTCAGCTGCTGTCAAATGTACAATGTGCTTTGGTTCTGTTGTTTCCCTGGGTAAGGTAAGTCCTGCTCCTGAGACAGATAAGCACTGTGGGATGTGAACTTGAGCTTGGTATCTCTACTCTGAATGAAAGTTTTCTGGCCACAACTCAGAATCACAGAATCGCTATGGTTGAAAAAGACCTTTAAGATGATCAAGCCCATGACATGTAGATGTGTCAATTAGGGACATGGCAGTGCTGGGTTAATGGTTGGATTTGATTATCTTAAAGATCTTTTTTAACCTAAAGGATTCGTGATCTTGTATTGGGTTTTAGAAAAATTACAGTTCATATTTAGTGCCTAGTTGAACAACAATATGATTATAGTTAGGACCACTTCATTGTGTCAACAAGGTCTCCTCAGGGCAGAACAGCCTTTTCAGCTTAAAATTCTCTGTTTTCAAAATGGAAGAGTAGTATGAGTTAAAAAAATAAGAGATTGTTATGTGTGAGGATGAACTCACACTCCTTCCCACCTTTCAGACAAAAGTATTTGGATGTGTGGAACTGCCAAAAATGGGGAAAAAAATCAGTAATTTAGGAAATCAAGTCAAAAAGTACCTGAATCCTCACTCCACTGGAGTTGTAGCTGAATCTTGAGTGGTCGTAAAAATGATTATCTTAAAAAGTCCAGGGTTGCATGGGCATCAATCACTGTTCAACTATAGCTCCAATTTAAGAAATTGTTGTACCACAGTGAGAATTTAAGTGTATTATAATGGATAATTATAGTGTTTGTAAGTGCCATTGTTATGAAATACTAAAATATATTCTCTGCATCATACTCTCCCCATGCAATGCTTTTGGTAATAGATACTGGCAGAACAAATAATGGAGAAGAGAAAATTGTTGCACATGAAAAACACGCACATCTGCATAGAGAATTTTTGCTAAGATGGAAGAAGGAGAGAATTTTTTCCAGCTTAGAATCCTTTCCCACTAGCCTTCCCTCTACCCTGAACAGAAATAAATAGAAAGAATATATAACAAAAGTTAGCTTGCTTCTCTCAGAGATGAAAATGAACTTTGACTTAGAAAGATTGTGTTTGTGTGTGTAAGCAAGGCTGTTTGCAAATTTAACTTTGTTTTTCAGGCTGGATCCAAAACTTTCATGTTTCTCTTTCTACTTGTTATGGAATGAGATGACATCCAATATTCCTTATGGGATCCCTAAACTCAAAAGGCTTCTTGTACTTCTCCAAGATAGAATAGTTGCTATCTCTCTCTCTCTCACTTTTAGATATTTTGTAATTGAATGCAGATCTCACCAAAAACATTTCTATCTAGTTGGACAATATCATGAATTGTTCTCTACGGCTCGAAATAAGGATGTGATATATCTGCAGTAGATACCTGTAGGCATCTTCCAAGTACTTGCCTTCACATAGAAGATGTCTTTATATCAATCATGGTGACACTACCATTATGAAGTAACCCCCTTCAGTTAGCATACCGAAGGGGCTACCCACACGACTCGATATTTGCTGATGTACTGTCTTCAGGGTGCTTTAGAAAAGATGCCTGTCAAGACAGTAAGCAATACATACACTGTCTCAGGAGCAGAATGAATAGGGAAGAAGTACATGACTTACCCACAGGCTTTTGTACGTTACCTTGTTTGGGAAATCATTCTTTGTCACTAGTATGGTATCCCTAAGCAACTTGTCACACAAAAAAAAAAGGGAAAAAAAAGAAGGAAAACAGATAGGTATGATCCATCTAGAACAGAATGTTTTTAATGAAAGTATTGTGCCTCTAAATGAGTGCTATCCATTATCTACTTTTTAAAACGGATGAAAAATCATGTTGCTCTCACCCAGTACGTGCCAAACAAAAGTCGCAATACAAATGGCATTGAAATATATGAGTTCTTTGACAACAGTATTAGTCACATCTTATAATCTGACCTTTCTGCTGCCAGGGACATTCAGGTGTTATATATATGTAAGGTGTTTTAAGAGGGCAATCATTTTCAGTAATAAGAAAATTCTTAATATCAGTCATGCACTAAACAAGCATCATTCTCTCTCGACTGACAATTTTTCTTCTCCCCACATCATCTTTGGTGTGTGTGTTTGCTCCCAAATATAAAGAATATTCCAAAACTTTGCTACAGTGCTGAAAGAATTGCTGAGATGAATACAAACTGGTAATTGTGGTCCTACCACCAGGAGTCTGTACTTACAGACAATGCTTTTAAGTACAGCCCTCAAGAAGATGAAATTTAAAAGCTCTATCACTGGGGTCATAGCTTTAGGAGGCACTGAATTTAAGGAACATACTTCAGGAACACAAACCTCTTTCTCTTGTTGAAATGACTGCAGCAGCTGCAGTTTGTTATTGACCTATGTTTCTTCTAGGTAGGAGTTCCTAAATTAACTTAATGGGTTTGTTGCTGCAAACAATCCAGCCAATCTAGCCAAGCCAAGGTGATCCACAAAAGAGGAAAAAAAGTAGTATGACAGTATCCACTTCTCCATGCATCTTTAATAGGGAGGTAATACGGCTTCTGCAAATTCTCAGGTACTAGAGATCCGCATTGTGTTTAAACATGTCTGTGCATGAATTTGTAAAATGGAAAGAGAAAACTGAAGCACACAAAACATACCCTCAAAGTCATTGAACATGATGTTCCAGATTGTGTTTTCTGTCGTCAGAGTCACTATGGTCAGTATAATTTTTTCCACAACACATAAAAAACCAAATTATGTAGGAGTTAAACTGTCTTGACCTGGTTCTCAAAATATATCTTGAAATGTCCTTGATTTTATAACTCCAGTTTATTTGAGTTGGAACTCAAATCACTTTTCACTGTTTAACTTTGGTTTCGTCTAATAACCATGTATTATAATGTATATGTATAACTCTTTAACAAATGAAGTAGAAGAGGGATTACATTAGTTTTACTCAAGAATCAGAATTCCTCTCCTTACGTTAAGTATGGATAAAGGGAAGAGAGTCCCACACAGTGCTGGTGTTTCAAAGGGCATATTTTTCAAGAATAAAGAAAATCACTAGTGAAATTCATTGGAAAGTAAACATAAATGTAAACAGAAGTGGGAGTTTTAATGTTTTTATTACAAAGAAAGATGATAACTGTGAGTAAAAGCCCAGTCTGAGGAAAAATGAGATGAAAGCAACAATATATATTTTTAGTAAACAGACAAAAAGTAAGTAAGTAGCACCAAAAAATATATAGAAGTTGCTGAGTGTAGGAAATTTATGTAGAAGGAAAAGATGACTGTGAAAAAAGAAAATCAGACTGGTAACATTAGCAGTATACAAAGGAGTCTATGCATGAGGAACAAAACATTTAAAAAACAATCCTGGAGAAATGGCTATTAAAATTACTAAAATGATACAGAAAAAGGTTTTCAGTAAATTATTTTTATTTGTGCCACATGACAATTACCTTTTCTAAACCATACCTAGGTAAGACACTAAGTACTGTAAAGGACATCTGTTTCACATAGCAGCCTTTCACAACTTTAACCTCAGTGTTCCCATGCACTAATTCATTTGAATACTAAACTCACTGGAGTAAATTTCTAGTACATTTATGCAAAGGAAAAGTAGAGGTCAAAGGAACAGAAGATAGGGTTGTAGAGAGAATTTTCAACTCAATTCCCAACCATAGCTGCACCTGTAATGGCTGATGCCTTCCATCAAGAGATCCAGTCCAGTCACATCGAAGCAATATTGAGGGTTGAGTTGCCTTTCTTGAATATTTTACCGATGTTTGGAAGGAATATAAATGAAGAAAAAACTAAATTTGCCTGACATTAGTTCGAAGTAACACATAGCTATCAATCCAAAGTATTAGATCAATCCAAATTCTCTGTCATCTGACAATCAACTACTACACATTAAATAAGTCTTGTCAAAAAGGCTCTTTTTAGAGGATATTAAGAGAGCTTTAGCTGTGCAGTGGGTAATTTCAACATCAGTCATGGTTTTCTATGACTGTATATTTTCTAGGTAGCAAATTTCTGCATAAACTTGAATAGTTGTAATTACCAGCTGGATGTGCAGGTGGGTAGAATATTTCATAAATAGAATACTATATAAAACTCAAATAATTTACTACATGAACAACCTGATTAATGAAAATCCAAACAACAGAGGTGCACTGGGACAGAAATATTACCAATCAGCAAATTTTCAGATTGCTCAAACCAGGCAATGTTCTTCCAGTTCTTCCAGTTTTAACACTGCTTACATAAGTAGAAAAACAATTCACTTACATATGCGAACATATTTAAATTCTCATTAAGGTAAAAAGGAAGCTGATATAAGTGCACA
>VWZK01020953.1:8587-25735 GCA_013396935.1 Baryphthengus martii | reverse complement strand
CCCCCCCCCCCCCCCCCTTTTCACAATTAAAGAAAAAAAGTAATTGCTTATATCTAAAAGTTGTAAGGTACATTCCCTTGTACTATGGAAACTTCCGTTCATCTAAAAATTGGGTCAAAAATACGGATTTTTTTGTTGGTTATTTTTTCAGATCGAAGTTCCAGCCCAGGTAAATTTAAGTTGCTTTTTTTTATTATTATTATTATTTATTTACTTAGTTCAGTGACATAGACAGTCCAAAAAGCAGATGAGCATCCTCATATTTATCTTTCTATTAATGGGATTCATGTTTCTCCACTTTAACATTTCTCCCCTCCAGGAAGCTCATATTGCCTGTCCAAATGGTAGTTTCAGTCTAACAGCAGTTACCAACTCCTCTATGCTTGAAAGTTCAGAAGAACGTATGGTTTCTTGCTCCACTACAGTTCTGAGATACTACTTTTACTAGACTCCTTCCATGGTTAGTATTGTCTTGGACATTTATTCTCCATCTCCTGGCAACCGTTGAACTTCAAAAGGAACCTGTAATTTCTCACTGAGACTGCATTTGAAACCAGCCACAAAACTCACATGGAACATTCATTCATTCAGAATGGTGGAAACCCATGATGAACAGTGTAACCCCACATAACTTGTTTGATCCATGATGCTTGTGATTCGAGTCTGGCCATTGCAACTGCTGAGATCACAGAGTCTCTAGTTCATAGACACAGCGGCATGAGGTAACTCATTTTATTTTGCACAGGTTGCATATTTCCACAGGAAACATTCTCGCAAGGTTGTTTGGAAAAAAAAGACGACAGTTTGTGCTTGGGGTATTTGGCTTCCCAGCTCTATGCCATGGTTTCTTTACCCGGCAACCTTCTGTCGTTAAATGTGTGCATGTTGATAACTTCTTCTGTTTTCACAATAACAGGGGCCTGTGGCTTGTGTTTTAATCGACGCTGACACTTCAGAGACATCCTTAGCTCCTCTACCATGGCACTACAGAAGGACCTCTACAGAAGGAAATAGAGGAAGAAGAAGGAGAAAAAAGAATCTGTAAGAAATATCTAGCTGCAGTTTCTAGAGGCAGATTCACTATTTTGGCACAGCCTTGCCAGTCCTGTAAATTTGATTTGTCTCAGTCTGGAGGTCATACAAAATTTCTAACTTTTAAATATGTATCACTTAATAATTAAAATGACTTACCAAGCTGTGATGACTCAGTGAAAAAAATCACCTTGTCTCTACAATTATTTATCTGTCAGATACTGACTATGGATGCATATGATACATAAACATATTTTGAACAGATGTTCTATTAATATAGGTTAGCCTTACAACATAACTTCTGAATGTAACATATCTATTAGGCATTCAGTAAAATCTCCTAGTCCATATTTCACAATACTTTCATTTCTATATGATTTAAATAGCTGTCCCTCAACAAACCCACAAGCCTTCATATGGAAACTTACTGTTAAAATGCAGACTCGTTACTTAAAACTAATATCTACTCCATTATTTTTAATGTCTTGTGCATCTAAACACTTCTTCCACTACTGTCTATCATTTGTGGAGTATATATTTGAAAAAATATTCAGTTTCATTGATCTTTATGAAGAGTATATTATTAGAAAAAGAATTTATTAGTATGTTTCCAGCAAAAGCTAGATGTTCAAAGACCTTTTTCCATTTTACAGTACAAAAAAAAATAAAAACTGAAAAGTAAAATAAAATCTCCCTTATTTCCTCAATCTGACTTGATTCTCAAATAATAGTGAGCTGAGCAATTAGCCTCTCCTCACTGTGAGAACTAGAGTATAGAAGCAATATGAAAGTAAGAAAAAGAAGGTTTAGTTTTGGCTTAGTCTGTGGATTAACGACTTTTATCATATACTTTAACTTAAATGTTTTCTAGCTAATGGAGAAACATATTAAATAAATAACACATCCCAGAGCTTGAGATGATACAACAAACCCTGACTGTTGCTCTCACTCACAGCAAATTTGAGGTATAATCTAGCCCTTTGCATTTTGCTTTCTTAATAACTACAGAAAAAAAACAAAACAAAACAGAACATCTAGAATTACTGTAAATATCTCTTGTTCATTATTTGATTTCATGTGATTAGTGATAGGCTGTCAGTTAATATATAATTGTCTAATTTGTTTCTCAAACCAAGAACTCTACTTTATTTGCAAACTGTTAAGTCTCCATTATTCATACAAACCTGGAATCTGGAGATTAGACACAGAAAATACTTAAGCACCTCACCCTATGTAGTTCTTTAGGACCCTAAATTGAAACCAGGTTTATTAAAATCTGCATTCAGCTTCCAGCCTCCAGGGCTGAAGACACTCTGAGCAGTGAGGCACTCAGTTTTCCACATTAAACTTTATTCACTTGACATTTGGCAATAGTAGAAATTCTGTTAAACACATTGATACTTGGCTTAGTCCTGGATCCCATCAGAATTCACACTCCAGTTCTTCATGTGTAAGGTCATCAATCCAGTAGGTGTGCCCTGAAAGAACCTAACAAATCAAGTTCCTCAAAAAAAGTGGCAACTGCTACACGTGGGAGACACTACAACTTTCTTCTGTGTTGCCATTCATCAGATAGAATGTTAGAGCAGAATATGACATACATTTGAGAGTGTCAGTTCAATAGTGTCTTCTGCTGGAGGAGATTTAAGATTCGTTGTCTCAAAAAAGGGCTGTAACTTGCAGGCAATAGACCATTTCAATGTAAAAACTGCAGTTTCCACATAATGATCCCGTTCAACTTTGCACAGAAGCAGTTAAAAAAGGCAGAGTGGGACAGAGGGAGAATATGGGCTGTTCTGTAGATTAGGGATTAGAGTACACAGTGGCAGAGGAAAGGCTTCAGTGGTAGTTCCTGTTTCAGTAACAACTTCAATACTTTTATGTAAAATTCTGTTTAGTGCAAATGAGTGTAAACGTGAGCTGTCTCAGTCATGGGTTAGAACTGATTCGGAATCCACCAAATCCTGAATAAATGCCCTCTTGCCTAATTTTACTCTTCATGAGTAATGGAATAGGCAGTTAGGAAGAAAAGGGTAATCTTACTCTGTCTGTGATGCTTTTCCTTTCAAATATTCCCTTTTCCTGCTGATTTTGAAATAAAGGAATGACAGCTACTCAACTTATGATAGAAAGGGTTTAGTCACCTACAACTGTGAAAAGCTTAAATCCTGAATCCAAAAGAGAGGAACGTGTATTTCTCTGGCACAGAGTTGAGCACAAGTCCTTCAGAGGCCAAAGTTCAAGAAAAAAATTGTCGTCTCTGGCTGGAGTGACTTCTGCAATGATCCCTCATTAGTAATTTTAGTCATTCCCTATAAAAATGTTTTGATGCACTGGATCAACATACAAGACAGAGTTCATGGTTTTCATGGTGTCAATGAGGTGGCTAAAATTTCTAATTGAATGGTTTGAGCTGTAATATGTCAGATCAGTCATGCAGGAGGTATCTTTGCTTAATGTTGTGTAAAAAGTAGGAAACTACCTCATTCTTATCTAGTTGTATTTTTGAAAAAAATATTCCGTTCTCTGAGATTTTATATTTTTTTTGTTGTTTTTTTTTTGTTGTTTGTTTTTTTGGTGTTTTTTTTTGTTTGTTTTGTTGTTTGTTTTTTTTTCTAAGAAAGTGCTGTTACTTAATATTTGATTAGCAGTTATAATTCTGAAACTGAAATTAACCCTGAAATCTTTCAAAAGGGCAAGATTTAATTTAGTACTCCCTAATATTTTACAAGCCAACTTGCTAAGGCTTGCAGATCCTGGCCTTTTCACTATGTGGGGAACCTAGTACATAAATTAGGAATTTCACGTGGAGTTCATTAAGAAGAAAATGCTGCAACTCTCAGCTTTACACCACCTCTGGCTATTATATGGCTCTAACCTCTGTAATTGAAGGCCTCATTGAAACGTTCTAAAGAACAAAGTCCTTCTAAATTTAGAAATGATCCATTATTACTTAACACTTTAACGATTGTGTCCCTTGTCTTTTTTTGCCAGTGCCAAGTGAATCCATTTCAAGATGCATCAAGTTCACTAAAATGTTTTGCAAAGATCTGCAAACACTTATCAAAGAGTGTAAAGTTTTAAGTAACAATAGTAGAAACAGGATTACAATCAGGAGCCAAGAGGTAAGAAAATATGAGTACTTCATGCCAACATTGTGAAATATCCTGAAAATGAGATCTCAAGAAACTTGCCAGCACATTTTATTTGAAAATTTTACATTGATCTGAAAATTCATTAAATAAGAAACGTTGGCAAGACTGACAGTCTAAAAAAGGTAGTTAAAATAATTTTGAGAGTTATTTTATCTAGAAAATTCTTTTATTCTGTGTTTTCAAATTATTTTGTATAAATTAAGTTCAATGGAACTTAACTGCAGATATTATGTTAAAAATATAATTTAGTTACTTCATTTACTGTTTTTTTATGCATGCTATGTATTTTTAAATATCAAATATCTGAAAAAAGTAAACAATATTAGCTCCCAGACAGTACCATTGTTTTGGTAGCTGAACACTGAATAAGAGAAACATAACCTCTCTCTCTCTTTTTTTTTTTTCCCCCCAAATTTCATTCAGTGAAATAGTCATATATTTAAAAAAAAAAAAAATCAAGGCTATGTAAAAGTTCATGACTGGATCCTTATTCTCCTTTGGGTTCTATGTGAGAAATATAAGGAAGAGTTTTCCAACATGTTGCAAAATCATTTTCAAAAATTGTTTGTAAAAGGTTACTTTATGTTTGACCTTTTTAAAATAGAAATTCTTTTCTTGTCTCATCTCAATTCCAATCTGTGCGCAGTCTCCATTTTCTGCACAATTCTTTGTGTTCCTTCACTATTAGCACACAACTTTTTGGAATAATAAGAAATGAAAATAAAGAAGCAGCTCTAGAATGACATTTTCCAATACGATTTTAGAAAATATAATCCAATGTCTTGATCCTGAATTCAATTGAGCATTCAGATTGTTATGGAAAAACAGTTAAATATTTTCAGAACTTAAAGATTATATTTCAAAACCGTTGTCCATCATGAAATTCAGCACTTTTAGTATATATTACAAGATTCTGCTTAATTCAAAGAAAATAACCTTTTGCCCCGACTTACCTTCTATACTGCAGGAATATTACGAAAACATCGGTTATTACTGACTTTTCACCCACCCCTACATAATTGTAAGTTGTCTTCTTAAACATTACCAGAAAGGTAACAGTAGACTTGAAGGAAGGTATACAGTTGTCTAAACAATAGTGCAGTTAAGGGTAACTCTTGTTGCAGCAAATCGCTATAAAACATCAGGGAAAAAAATAAGCTGCAATTCTAAGTGGGGAGGTAAAGCGTACAAAAGAAAAATATAATCAGAACCATAGTTCTTATCCTTTTTACGCAAAGCAATTTTGAAAAAGCTTGTCTCCTTCAGAGAAGTAAAATATACTTCTTTCATTCTTTGCCACATCTGACAGCTCACAAGCCATGTAGAAACAAGACAATAATTTTGTGAAATCTTACCACTGTTTACAATGTATTTAGATAGCTTGTGTATGATTTTACTACCTCAGGAAAAAATGTATCTTTGCATATATGTATAAATATGAAAGGTAGTCAATATTAAAACTGTTTTCATTATATTGCTTCATAGAAATTAGAAATTAGAATAGCATTTGTTAGACAGAGAATTATGAGACTATCACCATAGATTTTGCTTTTAGCATCCTGAAAAGAGCAATAGGAAGATAAGACCGGCATGCTTGCACCAACTCTTAGCATTCTGATTTAAGTGAATAATATCCAATGTGTTTTAAATGTAAAAGTCTCCAGTCACTCACTGGTTTATATTGTGTTTGTAATTGTTTCCCCACGTGATGCAGGTAATATAAAATTGACTGTCAATATTCAGTAAAAACCCTGTAAGATTTACTCAGAAGTTCATTACCTCCAGTCTTGTGTGTTAGATATTACTTGAAGGCTTGTTTAATTTTCTTAAAGCACTAACAGAATTAATCCTGCATTGTCATGTTATGGGTTAGTGTTCTAGCATACAGTAGGATGCATCAATCAAACTGTTTTTCATCTTCTTGAAGTTAGCTGAGAATGAATGCATAGTCCTACCCTGACCCTCCTTCCTAATCAGCTTCTGTTTCCATATGCCACTCCTCCAGGGATTTTAACAGGTATATGGAAAATCTGTCACTCTTAAACCCCCTAGACAGAAACATCAATCCTAGCAAAATGTTGACTTAGGATCACAGAGATGAACAATTAATGGAACAAAAATAATCTCAGAAAAAAAAAAGAAATTGCATTTCATTGTACTTGAAGCATTACCATTTCAAATGAGGCTAAAGTGTACTCACAATGATCAAATTTTAGGTTGCTTTGTTATATATCTAGTCTTAGACATGATTGTTCATTTTATCTTTTACACATATATTTACATACATATATTTCTATATATACATAATATGGTTGCATTAAATATATTTTGCCAGAGACCTTTCTGATGTAGTACATTTTTCAATCCATAGCGAGCGTAATGCACAAGTGCACAGCAAACTAAGTTTACACCAATTACCTGAACATATCACCAATATATTCTCAATTTCAAATTTATCAATTATTGCTTTTTAGTACATTGAATGAGCAGTGATTTTAGGAAGTTATTTTTAAGCAAAAATGGAGGGGAGATTTCATTACCTACTCAAATAAAGACAATAATATCAAGCCAAATAAAAATTTCAGTTCCATAAATTAAGCTTTACATATCTACACAGTCAAGCCCAATAGAGTTGTTCCAGACAGCTTGGTGAAGATTGAGGTGCATCACCCTGTAACTGAATTGAATGCTAATTGTTGCAAGGAAATTTCTAGCTATTTTAAGAGGAGGATCAGTAAGACTCTGATGGGACTAACCCTTCCTGTAACAAAACAACACTGAAACAATCTTCCATGGCTGAAGTGCTTACTGACTTTTAGAATTACGTGATGAACTTAAATGACATAAAGGACCTAATTGTAGGCCACTTATAGCACATACATTGGTGTCTCCCTGCGGGACAATAAGATTCCAGCTTGCCTCAAAGAAAATACCAATTGGTGTCCAAGAAACCAATTCAGCCACTCTCAAATGCTAAAATGCATTTCCTGACAAAACAAAATCCATTCTGGTGGGTGACAGACTTTGGTAAATCATCTCTGAGGCTATTTAAAGTCTTCTGAGACTAACGTGGTTTCCAGTGTGAGTACATCCTGTCAGCTACACTGTTCGTGTTCTGATGAGGAACTCCTATCAGTGCAGAAAAGTTTTTCAAAAGTGGCTTTGTTTAGCTCTGCCAGCAGCCTTTCTGGTTATCACACTGACCATGATGTTTTACTGACTCACCTGTGGACCTAGGCTGGGGCAGGTGGGATTGCACTTGTGTGGTTCCACTCTTTCCTCTCAGAGAAATCCCAGAGGATGGCATAGGGCAATTGCTCATCAGCCCCGAGGGCTCTCTCTCATGCAGGATTCCACAAGGTTTCATCCTGTCATCTCTCCTTTCAACATGTATATGAGGCCACTGAGGAGATAATGAAATAATTTGGGCTGTGGTGTCATCAGCATGCAGATGATACACAGTCCTACTCTCCTGTCAGACCAGGACGGTGCAGTCATTTTGTGCTTCCAGTCCCTGGCTGAAATAGGGGTGTGATAGCTTAATGCCACTGAGATAGGTGCTATGTTGGACAAGTAAAGGGAAGCATTCAGAAGATATTACCTACACTTATTAATCAGTTCCACCTCTTGTGAAAGAGATTTACAGTCTCTGATTTCTTCAGGTTTCTAAGTTCTGGCTTTTCAAGCTGGATCAGTAGTGAATTTCTTGCTTGTGTTTCAGTCAATGGCAAAAATTTCTAGAGGTGTGAAGCTTGTCACACCAGCCCAGGTCTTCTGGAAATATTACTGCAGTCCATTGCCCCTGGACAATAGCTAAAAATGACTGCCAGGTGTTTAATAAGTGCTGATAGCAATTCATAGTACTTCAGCCATGTAGTTGCCACTGAGCAAACAAATAACAGAGTATATGGTACTGCTGATCTGATTTTGAATGATATCCAGTGCAACATTTTAATGGCTCTGTATGTTGCAGTCGCAGCTGTGCAGGGTATTGCTCTGCCTTTCAGCAGAGATGATCCTGATTGCACTGAAATCAGCCACCTGAAATCTTGCACTCAGCCACTGGATGAGAAAGTTCATTCACCCGATAAATCATTTTTGATCCTAGATCTAAATTCATTCTCTGTTTGTCCAAGGAAGGTTAGGTTTGTTGATCTTCAGGCATGGTGAAAGGAAGAGATCATGATGCATAATTAATCCTTTGGAGTATGAATCTTTTTGGATTAAAATAGTTTATATAACACCATATAGTTTACTTTGAAAATAAATAGTCCATCTTACAGAGACATACTAGAAAAGAAATATAACCTTTCTTACTTGAGTTAAACTGTATCTAAACAGCTTTTCTTAAAGCATGCTGAGGTAAAGTCTACTGTACATTATTCACAGTAAAATTAGTTTTATAGTTATGTGTGATAATATCAATTTGGCATGGCCTCAAATCATATTGAACAGAGAGAGACTAGTAGTACTCATTTAATGTCAATGATTTCTACTGTTTTGGAAATACTAGTACAGTCATATCACACTACATAATACCAAAATTGTTAACATCACTTGCTCTATAATTACATGGCTTCATCTGGCAGTCTAGTATATTTCCTCAAACTAAAAGGCAGCTGGAAGTGCTTGTTGTTACTTTGCTGGCTTTTACAAAAGTCAAGGTAATCTAAATCAGATGAACTAAACTATGTTTACTACTACACTTAGCTATAGTGTAGCTAATTGATTAAAAATGCAAGATTAATATTTAGATATTAAAATATTTGTATGCTTGCTAAAGAACACTTAGGACAAGACAATGAAAAATTATTTTAAAAGACATGAATGTACTATAATCTGACATTTTTTCCTTGGGAATGAAAAAGCGACTTTTTTTCAGATGAGCCAATAATTACATAATATGTTAATTCTTTCGACTGATGAGTGAAAGTGAACTATACTTGCTATAAAACAGAGATTTAAAAAAAAAATAAATTATACAACTTCAAATTCTTGTCACACAGAAAACATTTGATAACTCAGACTTGTAAATTAAGTCCTGATCTTCATCTGGATATCTATGGATCAATAGTGAGCCTGTTGAAATCATATTCTTACATTTGTACTCATGCAATGATTAGCTTTACATACATTTCTAATCTTTCTGGTTTTGAATGATACAAATAAAATATTAAAAATACCTCAGAAGCAAAGTTCATTAACAAATAGATATTGGTTGAGCTGTAATCAAAAAATCAAAATAGAGATAATGTTTTTAATGTTTTATTGTTTGAAAACTATTTTAAAAATGCTACAGTTGGTCTTTTTCTAATTTTTCCATTTTTGTCTTTTCATTTCTTCTTTTCAGTGAAAGGTGGGGTTTTTTTTGTGGATTTGATACTGTTTCTCGGGGGTTTTGTTTAGAGTTGTTCTTCTTTCCTTTAGAAAATATTCTCTAATATGTACTCAGGTGGCTTCCAAGAGGGCATTTAACTATAATGACACCTCAACTTCAAGTTATCTGTACACTTACATACAAATGAATTAGCCATACAAGTCTATACATCCACATACAGTGCTCAAAGGAACACATCATGATAGAAGTTCCAAATTTTCCAACTGCGTGTCTGCAGAATGCAATATGCTAAAATTGGAAAAAAATTACTTTTCTGAGCTGTCATAGCTGCTGTTGCTTTTCCCAGCCAATATTAAAAATCCAGAGGTTACCGCATTATAAAATGTGAAATGACAATGCAGACTACATCACTGACTGTATGTTGTGTAAAAGTTACTTGGAATATAAATCCCAAAGCTTTTTACTTTGATGTACCAAAAATGCCCACACTCTTTTGTTTATTGTAGCCTGAGGAATAGGCTTTTCAACTTTAAAATCTTTTGAACTTGCCCCCCAGTCCCCGGAAAGGAAAAAACAAAAAATCACTAGTCTGGGATTAACTTTGGGGTTGTTCCAAAACTGTTATGAATTACTGTCCAAAATATCAAAGGCTTTTGATATTAAACTATTAGGAATATTCTCTGAACTCCAAGAACACTGACATGACCACATTTTTTGAGAAAGTAATGAAAAAAAGAAAAAAAAAGAAAACAAATCTAGTAAAATTTTGAAAAAAAACCCAAACTATATAATATTCAGGTAATGTACGAAGGCATCCTAAAAATCTTCATTTTTCACATTAAATTATTGTAGGACTTCTGTTTTATACTCTGTTAAGATAACAATTAAAACAAAGATGAAAATGCTAACTTTCTACATAGCCTGCTGATGAAGCATCCACGATATTTCAGTACTGATTAATTTCTTCCTGTAAGCCCATTCCATATAGCAAAAGTTACATGTATGCACTTTGTTCATCTGAATTGTCAAAAGAAGCATTCTAAGACATAATGAATTAAATTTGTCATGGTCCAAACAGATTGTAGAAAGACCCTGGCAAAGAAACTCATGTGAACTTTTACACTAAATTCATGTAAATGTATCAAGAGCAGTTAAACTGTATTTGAGAGAAGCACAATCAGGATGTGGTGTCAACCGTATATGGTTGCAACACAACAGCTTTTTCAGCCTAGCAGCCCTTGGCCCCACCTTGCCGCTTGGGAAGGGTGTGGCTCCACTACATTAATGAAAATAAGTTTAAAGATAACTACTCAAGCCAACACCTTCTCCAAAGAAACCACAATCAGGATAGGTACAAGGACTACCATTTGCAAGGGTGATAAGCGATGTTCTACACAGTCTTGGCTCTGCCTTCAGCAATGCTGTGAATTTCATCCTAGAGTTTTCAACAGTGCACACATAGTTTCTACTACACAGCTGACACATAGTAATACCTAATCACTATATAAAGGTGGTATCAAAATAAAAATAATCTCAGAGAATCCTTTTTTAAAAACAAAACAAAACAAAATCACAAAAAAAACCCAAACAACCCCAAAGCAGAGGAAAGTTCGATAAATTCTCAAACTGAGAATCGCCAATATATTGTGTTAAATATTAATGGTCTTCAAGGTTTTCCCTGTCTCTTATGTGAGACACTCAAAACTAAAGGTATGAAATCAACATAAATCCATAACATATGAAATACATCAATGAAAAAAAAAAAAGGACATAGTAATTGTTTTAAATGGCTTCTGTTTTTTAACACTGTATATTCACTGCTCTTTGAATGCCTGTTAAAATCAGTGAGCAGGTCATTCAATAGCAAAGCAATTATGAAATGCAAATGATTGAGCATTTGTAGTCAAGACTGACTAGATAAAAAAGGTCTTCTTGATAACATGTTTCTAAGCAGATGACATAATTAGATGTTTATATCATAAACAATGGGAAAGGGAAAGAATACAACCTTTAACGGTTTTCAGAAGGACTGCAATTTAAAAATAGATGAGCATTGTGACAAAGGTTTCATTAAAAAGTAACAATTAAATTTCCCTCTGAGAAATTAGAAGGCACCATCTCGTGGTTACTCTGCAGGAATGCAGTCAGGACAGCCTCCGGCCTGGCATCTTCTCTTACCCCTTCCCACTGTGTCAAACGGAATGACAAAATTTGTAGACATGTCATACCACAGACAAGAATAATGCTTGTCATTCCCAATACTTAATCTGAAAAAAAAAAATCAGTGAGATAATTAGGTAGCACTAGATGGTTACCTAACTCAAAATACACTCTAGTTTGTCATTTTATTCAGACGTGTACTTCAGATAGACTATAAATTCAGAGTTGATTGGCAATGTAGCAAACCCATGCTTAATTTCTAGTAAATTTAAGGTCAGCTATTACCATAACCTAAAATCTCTGCAGCTCAGTAAAGCTGCAAGAATTTTTTAGCCAGCTAAAATCAGAAATTTCTATTCCTGTTATCCTTGCATTATCAGAATCAAAATGTGGCTTGTACAATTTTCAGAAGGTGTTTGAAATTTTTGTAAAAAAATTATTTTGGGTAAGAGTCAAACAGTTAAGTTTGTGCCATCTTCAAAGACATAGATAGTCTTATATAGAGGTCACAGTTCAGCATCAGAATTCCTTGTTCAATAGTATCTGCAGTTGTAAGTAAAACACTGTTTTGTATATAACATATATATTCACATCTGCTGATATCTGCTTTGGGTCCAGTCCTGCTAACTGCTCATTCATTGAAATGAGCAGTTGTGAAATAAACTATCCAGACTAATCTTTCTCAACTCAACTGTGTATCTGAGAGGTGATTTATTTGCTATGGAAAGTTCAATTTTTTTTCTCTCTTGGGAAATACATGTAAAATATAAACCAGTATCAAATTATTTATTGGTTTTGTTGCTTTTATATTAAATTATAAATAAATATTTCAGACAGGTTAATTTAACTGATGTTTAGATTATGATTTGATCATATAATTCCAGAAATACTTTGTTGGTGTTATTGTTTCAGTGCACTCTAAGATTTAATCTAGTATTTTGCATTACAGAAAGTACGTCTATCATCAGATCTCCCCTGGTGAAATAAATAGTTAAGATACGCTGACATGTGTCTCATTTCTCATTATTTGAAGTGCTGAACAGTTCAAAATTAATACAATGTACATACGTTGTTTTTTCTCAAGTAGAACTAGTTCTGACCTGCCGATCACTCAATGAGTTTTGAATGGCTGTAAATGACAGCAGAATTGAATTATATATTGTTCTTTTCACATCTATCACAGCTGAATCTTCTAGAAAATGCTTAGTAAATTAGGACACTCATTTTTCAAACAAACTAGCCAGAGTAAGTGTCAGTGATTGACAGTCTAATTGTGATAACATCCAGGGTTATCTTCGTTTTTGAAAAGTGTCAATAAAAATGGAATTTCTCTGTATCTGGAAAGTGTTTCAGTAGCACGAATTCATCTGTTTCCCAGAAAGACTACAGCTGGCGTCACATGTTTCCTTTGGATTTTTGAGCACATCAGGCACATGGACGTTGTGAACCATGTTGTTTACAAGAAGCACCAGGTTTTTAGCAAATAACACAATTTTGTCTGCTGGTTTTCTGAGCTCAATTCCTTTCAATATTTCCCCCAAGTAGGTTCACCCTAGCCAATCACACTGTTTACATGTGCACTCCAGGAGCATGATGACAGCAAAATTGTTAAAACAACACACCTAGATGATACACTTTAAATCTGCATTGCCTCCCCACTGGAAGTTCAATATTTTGTATCCCTTAAAAAGCAGACACACATGTTGTTATGCCCATTTATATCCCAGGACACTCCATGTCTTCAGCAGTTGTGTTTCCTTGGTTGTTAATATTGACCTTTGATCTTCCCTATTTCCAAATGTTGACAAGCATTATACAAATGCCAGAATGATACTCTGATTTTAAAGGGATGAAACCATAAATGTTACCCAAAATAGTTGCCTCCTCCCACCCTGTGGGATAGCCAAGGCAGCATTACTTGCTCTCATCCCAGCAGAGACAGATGACAGTACTGCTTATCTCCCCTTTGCTGCTACTTCCTTTCCTAGGTAAAGGGGATCTGCTACATTTGGAGAGGATGGAAGATGTTCACTGAAGGTCTGTGGGTGCTGGGAGAAGAGTGGGTGAGGGAATGCTGGGGTAGGCCATGTGTAGGGATGCTGGCATCATTTTCCTGTTAATTTCAAAGAATCACAGAATCGTTGGAGTTGGAAGGGATCACTAGGAGATCATCTAGACTAACCACACACCACACATTCCAGACCCTCCCCAAAGCAGGTCTGCCTAGAACACATTACAGAGGATTGCGTCCAGGCAGGTTTTCATTCCATAAGTAAAGTTCTACTGAAAATTTAGTGGTCTCTTGACGTTGGGGTATGTGGGTGTAGTGGGGAGGTTGGGTTGTGGGGGGTGAGGAAGAGAAGAAATTTGAAACAAGAAAGAAAGAGAGAAGAGAGACCTGACTCCACTACTTTGGATTCATTCATAACTTTTCAAAGCATCTCAACACTGGATGATGAGAACTTTCTGGTACAAGTATTGTTAAAAGGTCAGATACCTTCAGTCATTTCTGTCTCTACCCATCATCAAAAAAAAAAAAACAAACAAGAAACAAATAAAAAACAGAAGGAAATAAATAACTAATATTTTTAAAGCCACAAAACTCCTCCACCACAAAATCATAGGGTTTAGAGGAACAAGTTTCTTTTTGCTTCCTCATGCAACTTTCAACATCCTATTATTGCCACATAAGATATTCATTCACATCCTGCAATATACTGAAGTCGTTACAATACTATTATCAAAACAGTCCCATTTTTCTGACTCCTGGTTAAAAATCCAGAAAAGCTAAACCAAATTATACTGATGTCCCTATGAAATCCACATCCACCTTAGGAATGGATAAAAGTTATTGAGAATTGTATGAGTTACTTAAGTAATTGGTATCTTTTTCCTCACAAATTCATTTCAGAAACATACCATTCCAATAGTACGTTAACAGAAACAAATCAGCCTGTAGTATCATAAAGAAAAGGATCTAAATGGTCCTTTAACAATTTAATAAAATATACTCATGTTCAAACTGTGCTTAGGACCTTGTAATCTCACACCACTTTTCTATGTATTAGATAAAAACCTTCTTTAACAACCGCTTTGCAACAGGACACTTGCATACCAAAAGATTCCCTCAAAACAGATGAAAACAAATTATAAGTTTTCTGAGTAATAATTCAAGTCACAAAAACTCACCAGCAGCATCTGGAAAAATGCTAGTATAGAGCTGTTAGATTTACTACTGATTTTATTAAATAAAATCTGTAAATAAAAATAGAGAAATTGCCATAGGTCAGAAGCTCCTCAAAAGGAAGAGAAGAAAAAAAAAACTAAACTAGTAAAATCCAACAGTTTCTCTCAACTTTTAAAATTCAGAATTTGTCATAGCAATAAAATGTACAGTTTGAGTTTAGTTTTAAAGATGGGCACACATATCTAGAAAAAAAGTTATTTGTTATGCAAAAAATGATAATACCAGCTAAGAATTGCACAAGATATTATTAGTGTCAGCACAGTTGTAGAATTGTGGTTGTATAAATGGCAAGTACAGAACAAATTAATGCTAGAATTTTCAGAACTGAGTCAGTTTGAAATTACAGGACATTGTATCAGTAGTAAACCCACCAAAAAAAAAATAAAAATAAAAAAAATCTTGCTGATGTAATCTTTTCCAGATGCTACCAGGACAACTTTGCAAGCAGAAGCTTCTGTAAAGTACATTTCTATAGAGAAGTTTTTAGATTTAAACTTTGAGCTACAGACAGTTTATCTTTTGAAAATCAGAATTATCTGTAGAAGATTAATTTCCCATTACAGGTTCGGATTTCTTCTCCATCCATAAAATTAACTGCAGTGAACTTCCAGGAGTAAAAAGCTGTCTTTTTTCAGGCTTGAATAAGAGGAGAAATAGTCACTTGTCCTGAAATCTGGCTACAATTAAACACATTGAAGACAAATTAAAAGCTGTAAATGTAGAACTGTGGGTACTTTTCTGTGATCCTTGTTATATAAGTACTGTGCTATACAACATATAATCAAGTATGCATCACCTACAATTTGCTACCAATTGCTTAAAGTATTATTTAAAGAGACCATAAATCTAAAAGAATTTTAAAAAAAACAAAAACAAAAAAAACAAACAAAACAACAACAAAAACAAGCAAACAAACAAACCAAAACAATATTTACCTTTTCCAACTGGGCATTTTTTTTTGATTTGTACAAAAACTCCCCCACTGCCACAAAGACAGAGAGCACCAATCCTGCTGCCAGCACGATGAAAATTCCTCCAATATTTTGAACTCCCAAAGCACTGGCCTCTTTACTTTCCTCCTCTGGGCAGCCATTGCCTCTCCACCATTTCTCTTTCATCATATGGAGCTTGCCCTCCTCTTGCAACTGAAGAATTGCTATAGTGATCTTGTCTCTATATGGAGAACCTAAAGAGACCACAGGGAATACACATTGCATGGGGTACATTTTAAAAAAAGTTAGTTATTCCTGAAAAGAATAAAATGTAATATAATGTCACAGGAAAAACTATACCCTCTACAATCATAACATTTATCGAAAACCCATTTACATCACACCGTGGTCACACTGGTCACTTAAATACAAACCCACATGTGTACACACATAAATATACATGCACAAAACCTGTGCATGCAGGTGTTGACTGTAAACCAAGCAACCTGATGCAACAAGTCCTATCACAAGTAGTCCCATGATCTCAAACATCTTCATGTCCAACTATTATATCCAGACAAATATTATTAATCTTTCAATGTCCATCTGACTTTTAATAATGCTGCAGTAGATTTAGTCTAATATACATAAATGTACAGTCTGTTGCTTCATAGTTTATTACCCTAAAGCTAATCCAAGATCTCAATGGTAATGAATGCTTTACATTATTACTTTATTAAGGGAGAAGAAACAACAATTTATGCTTCAGGACCAAGCCACAAAAGCCTCTATTGAATAGATTGTCAGGGTACTTAGGATACCTGCTGAGCACACACTTATTAACAGCACCAGGTAGCAATGCATTCAGAAAGATAAGGTTACACGTGTTTGGATAACAGGAATGTAAATGTTCATACTTTAATATATTTCTTTCTCATAATTCAGTATTTTAAAATGACGTGATAATTTTGTAGCTTTTGAACATTTCAAGGGGCAATTCAAAGGGTTGTGTCATATCTTTGTATGTCATTTGCTGTCTCTTTCTTTATATAGTGCATAATGACTTTTCAATGAGTATTTTAAAAGCTACATTAATTAATGAATAATGCCAAAGGAGAAATCTTTTCTTTTCTAAATGTTATAGAGTAAATCACATCAGTTCGAAGTGCTTTCTGTGTTAAGAGTTGTTTAAGGAGTGAACAAAGTCGTCATTTTTCTTGTCCTTCTTCGAAAACAGGAACAAAAGACTCTTCATTAAATTGGTTAAAAAATATCAGGGAGGGG
>VWZK01020950.1:0-11173 GCA_013396935.1 Baryphthengus martii | reverse complement strand
TCTGTGATTCTGTGATTCTGTGAAAATCAGAAAAGGCAAATAATCACACTCCAGAGCTAGGGAAGTTGTTTTTTTGGCAAGGAACATACAGAGCATAATCCATTTACTTCATAATATGAATATCAATGAAGAGACAGTTTGATTATGTTGTCTAAATGCTTTCAGGGGGACAAAATACTTGAAACTGAAGAGCCTATGAAGTGCATAACAAGAGTGAATTGCTGCAAGTTAAAGACAGTCACATTCAATTTACTAGTATAGAATATTTTTAAATGATACTGATTATCTGGTAAAATAATCTACCAATAGAAGTGGCAGATTTCCTATGTTTGAGTGAGTGATTCCTTTCTGGAAAATATCTTGCTGGGTTTGTGCATATGATTGCAGGTATGAGACATAGGACATTTGGACATATTTTGAGCTTTTGGCTGGAAGGTGTGCTGATATGGAAACTAATCCTGCTCTCAGACCAGTTTGTTGCAAATGTACTATGAAATGGCTAACCCAAGGTGTTGCAATAGACTAGGTTCATAGATGCATTTAACTGGGGGAGTGTTGGTTATTTCAAATGAGATAACTCAAACATTTGTAACAATGTGAGCATACTCTTTGTTACATAAAACGTTAATGACTTCTCTTGAGTGGGAATCAGATGAAGTGTAATGGTGTATTGGGTTTGGCTGGAATGGAGTTAGTGTTCCCCACAGCAGCTCCTATAGTGTGTATTGGGAGGTAGAAGGTTGTTGGTAAGATGCCCATGTTGTGACTGCTGCTGAGCAGCACTCGCACAGCATCAAGGATGTCTTTCCAACCTCCTCCCTGCAGTGGGATGGGGTGGGAAAGATCTTGGGAGGGGACAAGGTCAGGACATCTGACCCAAACTGACCAAAGAGATATTCCACACTCAAGTATGAAAAGAGAGAGAAAACGAGGAGGAGGTTGGGGACATATGTTTGAGAAGATGCTTGTCCTCCGAGGAACCGTTACACGTACCAGAGCCCTGCTTCCCAGGGAAGTTCAGACATCTCCTGCTAATGGGAAGTAGAGAATAAATCTTTGGTTTGCTTTACTTTGCACATGCTCGGCTTTCTTTTTGTTTTTCTGCTTTTCCATTAATCTGCCTTTATCTAACCCATGGGCTCTTTTCACCTCATTCTCTCCTCTGTTGTCGTGCTGTGGGAAGTAGTGGGGAGTGATAGAGCGATTTGGTGGGTACCTGGTGCTCAGCCAAGGTCAACCTACCACAAATGGAAAAGTTGATAGATGGTTCAATGGTCCCTTCTGGTCTTAAAATTTGTGATTTTGAAAAAAAAAAAAAGAAAAACAAAAAGATACTATTTTACCTCTGCTTTACTTGCCTGGCTGTAAAAGCACGAAAGCACAATATGCTTGAGCACAGGAATGTAAGATTTATTTGATATGTGTTGTCATATCAGAATCTTAGATTAAATCATAATTGTTATGGTTATTACAAATGATCCCAAAAAATCTCGGATACCATGGAGTCACGGTTGGAGCTTCTTGGTTCTTGAGGAGGGTGTTTTCTTCTGTACACATGCATGGCAAAACGTAAGTCACCTTTACCATGGCAGCATTTTCAGGGTAGGCTCAAGTGAGATTTCAGCAAGGAGGAGATACAGCAACAATGCTTCCTAAAGAGGCTGTCTGTAGCTAGCCATCCTTGAGAGCTGGGGATACACTTTCTGTCTGTGCTGCTGGGCTTCAGAAGTGCTGTCAGCTCTTACGATCTGCAACAACTGAACCTTGCAACAAGAAGGCCATTAAAAAGAACTTATTCTGCACAGCTTATTCTTGTTAATCTAAAAACTGTAAGCCAGTTTGTCATTATCATACATTATTTGCCTTAGTTGAACAATATGTTGCCATTCCCAACTCACACAAATTACATCTGTGTCCTCCTTGCAATTTAACAAAGTGGATAAAGTCTGACTATGATAAAAGAAGTAAGGAGTGGAGGGAAGAAATAACATCAATGCAGGGGTACTAAGATATGCTCAGCATTCCCTAAAAACAGTGTCTAACATCCAGGAGGAAACCTGAGCTGGACTCTTGGGCAGCTAATACATCAGTGATTTTGCCTCCTGTTAAATATATTAATTTCCTTTTTACAGTGCCTGTTTGAGGCAGTGAAATTTTTTGTCCTTTGGAAAACTGGTGCTTTCTTTTTCCCACCCCCATACCTGTATTTCACACAGTCCAAAATTATTTACTGCAAATGGCCCTCACACAAGCACTGAGCTCGCAGGAGAGTGCCCAGCACTCTTCCAACTTTGCAGAGAGCTGGTCATGGTCATAATAAAGATCACTGCTTGATTTACAGCTTGTGTGCAAAACTGGAACAAGTTCTCATTCTGACTGAGAGTGAGCCTCTCCTTGCTAATAATGCCTGAGAGGCCTGAAACTGAAGTCCATTTCTAAACTCTGATTTTTCGCTTTACACACTTGGTAGATTACCTGCTGCGTTTAGGGCATACATATATATATGTATTCATAATATTTGTGCTGGAGTATACCCACAAAAAAATATTTAAAAAAACCCAACAAAAACATTTACATAAGCTCTCACTATAGATAGAATGATATATATATTCTTTTGTACTAGCAGAATTTTACTTACAGTTTACCTAAGAGAAGACTTTAGTCAGAGTTGTGCCATAGATACACTTTCTACTTCTGTGCTAAGGAGATTGCAGAAATATTGAGGATCAAGCATGGGATTTAAGAAACATATTTTCTGAACATTGTGTTTTAAATGTCAGGGATATTGTTTTCTCCTTTGTCTTCTATTTTCCAGATTTACAAGAGGTAGAGCTGACTGTTTTACTACCAGCAGAGTGACTTTATCACTTTGGTTAAATAGAAGGAATCACAGAGGTAAGCCACCTTTGCAATTCTAAGAAATTTAAATTCACATTTTGACCTTTTAGGTACTTTAATGGCTGGTTATTGTCTGACAGTGATTATGTTTCATAGGTTGTTAGAAGTAATTCACAAAGGTTATGTAGAAAGAATTTTTTTAAGTAACCTAATAGGTAACACCTAGCACATGCAACATTTTAATCCACTTCAGCCTGTATAATGGAAGTATAACTGTGTCTGTCCATTCAGCTATTTGAATTATCAGGAAAAGGGGGAAAAGCACTAGAAGCATTTTACCATTTGTTAGCTTTCTTCTATTCTCTGCTAACGCACTTGAACCCTAGCCTGCAGTAATCACAGGAAGCCCGCTGAGAAAGTAATGGAGTTTCTCTATGCTCAAGGTCACTGCTCACCACTTGTGCTACCTGACATGACCTAGTGTTTCAGAGGTGAAGGCACATAGCTGTGGTAGACAAGATGAGGATGAGATGGATTTGGTCACTGGGGATTAGCTACTGATGTAAAACTAAGGTGTGAAGAAAATATCATGCATTTTAATTTGATCATAAAACAATTTGAACACATTAAACTGCTATTGTGATACATGACAGGAAGCTGAGGTGGTTTAGAGGAAGAGAGTAGGTCAGAGTCCTGTATCTGCACAACATAAACAGAGAACGCACTGTGTGCTTCATATGTATGTAGCCATCTCCCTTAGGAGCTGCTCAATGCTGCAGCTCTCTGAATAGAACAACAGAAAGAGGAAACAAACAAGCAAACAAAACCTCAGACCAGCACTGTTCACTCTAAGAAAAATAAACTCAAGAAAACAACCAGAGCATGTGATAGGGATGAAATCTAACACATTGTTAATGCAACTAAAGATGAAATTTATCTACAAACTTGCAAAGGAAATTTTAAATGCTTCCTCCTCCTTCTCACTTTATTTCTAGAGCACATCACAGCATGAAGCAACTACACCCTGAAAATGGCACATGGAGCCTTAGCAGTGGCATTTTAACAAGCCTAAATGATTCAGAGTCTGTACGGATCTTGCTGTTTGGTTGGACACAATTAGTATGAGAGACACATGCTTGAGTGCACTGAGTTGTGAACTCTGATGGTCTGACCCATTAAAAGACTTCTCTAGGAACTGTATGCTCGTGTACTGCAGACAAATAGGGCAGTCAATGAGTTCAGTTATATCATGGGAAATGGCAAGGGAAGAGAAGTACTCAGGTGACGCTGGCTTTCCCTTTCCTCACCATGACTGTATATTTTCAGCTTGTTTATGTAAATTCCACAACAGGGAGCTGGTGAATAACATGGCTGCAGTCAGAATCAGAAGGTAAAAAAAAAAATTAATAGGGAGAGTTTATAGAAAATTATAACATTATGCACCAGATGATAGGAATAGCTTTGTCCTAATAAGAATCTTATCTCTAGACCTCATCCCAGCCAGTGACTTTCAATGCACTTTTTTTGCCTTTTTTTTTTTTTGTGCATTTGAAAACATGAAATTGAAAGTATTAAAGCACATTAGGAGCACTATTTTATTTGTATTCCACTTCAACAGCCAGAGAAATCAGATATAATGAACAAAGTTAATCTTATGAAATTTCCCAGCCCAGTTTTCTGCGTTTCACAGTGCAAATAGCTTGCTTCAATTGATATGTGCTTATTGCATTGAAACACTTGCCCGCTCACTGAGACCAGTGCTTCTCATCAGTCTCTATCGAGTTATTGTCTCACATGATGATGAGAGTTACTTGGGTCACAGTGTATTTTTCACTGTTCACAGTTTCTAGCCAAGACAGGATTCTGTCCCATGAATATGATTTCATATCTCTGCCTCAAAACACTACATAAACAATGAATACACTTGAGACCAAAAAAATTAATTCATTCAAATGATATACGTATCGACTCAGGGTGTAAAGGCATATTTGCTATTATAGCATTGTTATTGATCTTCTGTGGCCTCCAGATAAAACCACACAAAAAAGGATGCTCATTATTCTACTATTTTTAAGCAATATGCAAGTACAATTACAGGTTGTGTTACAAAGATGCTCCTCCAGTTTGTACTTAGTGTCTCCATTGAACAACTGCAGTTACACAGTTTATATTGTTTTCACTGTGAATAGAATTGTATCTATCTCTTTTGCTACCTCAGCCATCCTTGGAGTTAATGGCTCTGCTCTGTATGTATGTACTAAGCTATAGCTGTAGGAAGAATTGATGGCACCTTTCTAAATGTATCTANAATAGTAACACAGTTCGAGGTAAGAATTTCTGTGAACTAAATATAAATAATATAAATAAATAAATAAAATAGTTACAATACCTCTGTGGATATGGAGAAATATGCACAGCCATGACTGTGGTGGTGTTTGATCACTGATTTAAGTAATCAAAGCTGAGGGCTGATACCTTAGACAAAATACTGCAAGAAAGGAAACTCACTGTGGATAGCAGACAGACAGAGTTAGTGGTTGAATTTTAGATGGAAAAAAAGATGTTAGGCAGTACAAGCCAAAATAATTTCCATCTCGCTGGAAAATAATGCAGGTATTCTGAGGAAATAGGACAATTTGCAAGCATTTAGTGAAGCTAGCATAGCACAGACAGAGAGGCCATGGCCAGCAGCCAGATGTGTGGAGTTCTCCATGGACCAATGGATACAATTACAACCAAAGAAAATCAGACAGACAGCCTGAATACAATGGGGTATTTATTAATTTTGAGCTAGACATAATTCAATGTGTTGCTGGTGACAGTTATTGACAATGGTGGGAAAGACATTGTATTGGGGAATAAGCATGCGAAGGTAAGTGGAAGTGAACTAAGAATACATTAGAAAGATTTTAGTACATTAAAAAAAGAGGTGGATGGGAGGAAAATGTTCACTTAGGGCGTAAATAGTTTTATCTCCTTTCACTTGTAAGACTGCACTTTTAGAAAGAGCAAGGAACCAAGACCACTTAGCAAGTGTTGGAGGAGACCCTCTAAGCATAGACTAGTCCTCATATGAGCACTGCTGAGATGTTTCATTGTCCAAATAGTACAGGACTTGTAAGTGCGAGATGTATTCACATCTTGCATTTGGATGGCTTTTATTAATAGATTTTGGCTTGGAAATTATGATAACAAGGACCATCACTTTAAAGACCTCTCCAGGAAGCATCTGAGCCAGGCCTGAAGTAATCATAGGATTGTCAGGATTGGAAGGGACCTTGAAGTCATCAATCACAACTGTGATTGAGTTTAGCCAGCTGGTATTTGGGCTGTTGAGAGCCCAATCCTTGCCAGGGCATTCATGAACCACAGTGCACCTGCTCCCAAGGCAAGCAGTGGGGGAGTAGAGGGATGGGCATCTGTTAGTAGCCCCCCCATAGCTCCCTTCTTGGTTGGTCCAGCAATGGTGCACAGCCATTCAAGCTCTTAATCAGTGTATATGGGTATCTCAAAACCCACCTCCATGTTACACAGTCAGGAAAGAAATGTAATAGACAGATGGAACAGCAGGAAAATATCCATTAAATACAATTGAATGACCCAATATGAAAGGTCTATGTACAAGAAATAATGCTAAAATAAATACTGAAAAGGTGGCAATTAAAGAAAGGAAAACAATAAAACTCAATACATCATGGCAGATAAGTAACGTTGAGAAAACATGCCAATCTGAAGAAGGTATTTGAGAAACAAGTGAGAAACTGAAGTGACTGATTTCTGAACCTGATGAGATTTAGACTGTTAACACATTTCCATTTCATATGTAGAATTCTTCAACACTATTCAAATAATACCTGTAGGGGCTGGCCCATTAGAGAATGGTATAATTTAGGAATTTGTTTTGGCAAGTTATTGCTTGGAGGATCTCTGTAGGAGATTTGAAGGGGAATTAGTTTTAATGGTTATTAATGTAAAGATATTTTAATTACCACAAATACATTGTGAGAATTTGGGCCATGGGCTAAGCAGACCTGTGTACCCATAGACCTTAATGTTTTCCCTTGTTTGGGGAACAAATATTATTTTGCTTTGCTTTTGTTAAATTTCATAATAACTTAAATATCTTTGCAGTAGGGAACCTTTATAACGATGACTCATTTGGATACTGCAAGTTCTCTCTGGATCCTGTGAGACTGCTAAGGAAGCAGGAGTATCTTGTCAGCTGTGTTATTAATATTTTATTTTTCTCTATAAAAATGGTAATGCTGCCTCGGTGATTTATATGAATATGCAAGTCCTCGAAAGAACATACTTAAAGTGATAAGCCTGGGTAAGTAGCTATATGTGAATCAGTAGACATTTATTTTCTCCTTTAAAACCAAGTGTGCACCAAAGATCTTATTGCAAAAACAATCTCCTAGTTCCCCTGTACTTTTCCTTGTCTTCACGTTCTAAAAGAACTGGTTTTATAATCAATCATAAATGAGTAAAAAGTAAATATATTTCATTGGAAATCCATTCAAATCCAAGAAATCACACTGATGTTTGCTCTGGGTATATTTTAAACTAACCCCATGAGGAGAATTTGGTACATTTCTGTCAATGCAGTAACCAGTCGTGTGCAATTTTACGTATTGTCTGTAAATTCTTTTCAGTTAATTTGTGTTATCTCCCTCATACAACTTATGCTTCAACAAAGAAAAAGGGAATCTTTAATTTTATAAGTTGGAAATGGAAAAGACATCACCAAGTAGTGGGGTGCTTCTTTATATTCCAAGTTGACAAGATACTGATAGCAACTGAAAGTACACTTCTGCTGATGATCCTGCATACGCCGTACATATGTCTGCAGAATATTTGTGGTTTTATCGTACTAGTGGACTTGCTTTACTGGAAGGGAGATATTCACTGATATATTCGTTCAGTGAAGTCTTGTTTTCCTTAGCAGTTCTGAATAGCCCTGAAGCAATTATAATGTTAGTATGTGCTGTCACCATGGTATATGTAAAAACATTTTTAGACTTGATAGACTATATCCTAGACATCTCTTTTTGTTGTTGTGGGTTTTTTTGTTTGTTTGTTTTTTGTTGTTTTTTTTTCCCCTAGGGCAATGTTGTTATGGCAGGAAGAATTATGTAAGAGATTACTTTCTAAACAGCCACTGTGTTGACCTATTCATTTGCACTTCAGAAAGGAAATAAAACCTTTATATGTTCTCTATTTTTATACCCCAGGCTGCCTTCTCTCTTAAGTCAAACCAGGTCAGAGCCTTTCCTTTAAGTGGGCTAAGATTCAGTAGATAATATCAGTAACTTAGAATTATCCCAGATGAAATAAAATGTATTAAAATCACACCATATGAGTGATTATGGTTGTATTCTCCCTCCACAGATATCTATCTTGCACTCGCATTGACAACTGCTACAGGCCAGCTGCCTTTCGAGTCTAATATCAAATATTTTTTTACTCATGGCTAAGTTGTGAATACATGCTGGTTTGTCCACCACAACTCTCTTCTGTTTGGCACTCCTTTGATAAAGGTAAGACAGAAAGTAATAGCTCATTATTTTTGAGAGAGAGCTTGAGAGAAAATGGAATAAATGATATGAAAAAGAACAGATACCTCATAGCATACGCTGCACATGTATTGCAGCACAAGAATTTTTCATTAGCTCCAGCTAAGACAGGCTCCTGCATTCAGGAGGCTGGTCAGCAATCTGCTCAACATTCTGCTTTGCAAATGAGCATGAAAGACGGAGAAAAAAATTGTTCCTTTACTTTGTATGAACCTGGACCTCTAAGGACCACTTCATAAAGAACTTGAATCTAATCTATCATTTACTCTCCATTACACAGGTCTCCTATCTGATGCTTTGTGCAATCATCAGAAATTGTATGGAAACAACCTAAAGGAAGTGTGATCCAAAAATCAAATGATCTAAACAGAGTCTTTCTTGGTTCATGAGAGCTACAGGTAACCAATGTTGTTCACAGACCATGTCTTAGTGAAAGACAACATAATGGCATCCCTATCTGCTGAAAATAAAGGCTACTGAGTTTGAAGAGTATCTTGTATATTTTCTTGTCCATTCTTGCTGCAGTTTGTCATATCCTCTGCGAAATTTACTGAAAAGTCATGTCTCAAACACTCCCATTCAGCTATCAATGTCTTTGAGTTCTGGCTTCCATAGACTGTAGAACAAAACTGGATGTTTGCAGTAATTGCTGCCCATTACCATGATTTGCCAAGTTGTCTCTACCTTGACTTCCTTTTAAAGGAATAGATAGCTTTCTGATTTTAATGAAAGGAATTTTCCAGAGCTCATACAACAGAGTCCCAAAAGTCAGTAGATTTAGTAATCGAATTAGAAAAAAAAAAATATTGGTTTGTCCTGTAGGGTTCATTCAATTAGAATTATCTTGTGTTAACTGAAAAAAATTAAAGCAGGTACATAGGCAATTTCTGTGAATCACCCAACACACAATAGCTTTTTACTCATCAATAAGCAGCAAAAATATTTGTGAAATACAATCACAAGTAAATTCATTACTCCTGGATTTGCATAGCACCTAAGCCTTCAGTTTTTCCAGGTTTTAGCGTGGGACCCTGAGTAGCTGGTGTGCTATGATCAGCCCTGCAAGCTTCAAATAAACTTGTACTGCTTATGAAATTTTCACTTGCTTTCTGATTTTTAGTTCTGGAAATCTGAGAGAAAAAATATTTCTAATACTTATCCCATTTTTAATGAGGACAATGAAGAACAGAGTACATATGATCAAAATTTATCAAAAGAAGAGTATTTCTGAAGGAGCCCAACATTTCCATAACCACAGAGGATGGGACGGGAACAACAGAAGAACACCTTGCTTTAGCAACACATATGGTATATTATAAAAGGTTCAGTCAGTTAAGTTAGAATTTGATCAGATTTTCCAGAAAATATACTACATGGATAATTGTGACAACACCACTGTCATCTTAGGGTGAGGTTATGATGAATTCATGTGATTTGCAGTTAGGCTTAGAGTAAGACAAATATTGATCAGTGATACTTGATTCAAAAATTAATGTGGTTGACATTTGGCCTATCTTATCTTTGATTTTTTCTGACATTATGTATCTATGAGTGACTAAAGTATTTTAACAGAAATTCTAAACAGATCAAAATGTAATTAGAAACAGTTACTTCATCACGATTACTTGTTCCGTTCAGTAAGGTGTTTATATTTCAGTTTAGAAAATGATTTTTTATATCTCTATCGAAATATGAGGGAATATGAAGCATTTTAGAAACATGTCTTCACTAAGAAGTAAATTTAATAGTAGTGCAAATATGGTTCGTAAATCTTGACTAATCTGGTACAGTAGAAAGCCATTCTTTCTCTTCATGCTTCTCTGAGAGCTTTCAGCAAGTAGTAAGAAAGGATGAAAATCTTGCTTCGTACAGCTAATCATGTCATCACCTTCAGGACACTGTCGTGAAAACCACACACGATCAAGTTATTAGAGTGTGTGAAGAAAGAGGACAAAAAAATTCCTCAGTGCTCTGTTTACACAGATGCTATTGTCTTGTCATGTTTGCAAGAAGCTTTTGGGCACTCTGAACAGTAGGCAGTAAGCAGACTTACAGTGCTCTCTTTCAATATGGTTTTGCAGAGAAGTGTACCACCCCTGAGAGGGAAGCATAGAAAGGAAGAGACAAAAAGGCACTGTATGCACTGCCATCATTTATGTTTTCCATGGATACATAATGTCAATTAAAAAAAGTTAATTACTACTAAGGTCTACTCATTTGATTAAATTCACCCTAATTCCATGACAAAGAACATACAAACTGTTTAACTTCATGTACATTTATAGAATGCAAGAACTTTGCTAACTTCCGTACAACATACAAATATGGTGAAAAATAATTCTCTTTTGTTAATTTTCACGAGAAGTTGGGAAGTGGAACGGCCAGGACAGCTGACTTGAACTTGTCAAGGGGGTATGTGATACCAAGAGAATATTCAATACTGAGAAGTGGGCCTGTGTGAACCTCATGAATTTCAACAAGGCGAAGTGTAAAGTACTGCACATGGTATGGGGCAATCTTCATTATCAATACAGGGTGGGAGATGATGGGATTGAGAGCAGCCTTGTGGAGAAGGACTTGAGCATAGCGGTGGATGAAAAGCTGGACATGAGGTGACAACGTGCCCGTGCAGCCCAGGAAGCGAACCATATCTTGGGCTGCATCAGAAGAAGCATGGCCATTAGGTCAATTCTGCCAGTCTGCTCTGGTGAGATTCCATCTCGAGTACTATGTACAGCTCTGGAGTCCTCAGCACAAGA
>VWZK01020949.1:435159-487570 GCA_013396935.1 Baryphthengus martii | reverse complement strand
TTTAAATTTGAAGTATGTAAATCAAATGATTATAAAAGAACCAGACAAAGTCACATTCCAGGAATCTTCTCAGTGCCCTATGAACTTGTAGCTAATTTTTAGAAAATCCGTGTTTGTACCATTAGCAATTTCTCAATAGCAATATCTAATTTACACTTCCCATCTTGTCACTGAAAACTTACGGATGCAGAACACACTACTGAACAGTTCTCGTGCTGTACTAACAGTAGGACTGTTTCCGGATAGCTGTTTGGTTTGGCAGCTTTTTTTCTTGCAGTTGAAAGCTGCATTTTAAGGCTTCTCCATCCATGGGGAGATGTGCCATCCCCTCTAGGCTTGTCTTGTGTCCAAGTGCTGTCCCCTGCTTGTAGGCAGTCATCTTTACAGTGTGTGAGGCATTAGCAAGTCCTTGCTTTGTGCTAGGCAAGGCCCTGCAGTGAACTAGCATAAAAGACAAGAGAAACCAGTGGGCAGCAAGAGAAGGGAAACTAGCGGGTCTTGGTGCCACTGGAAGTTATGATCATGGGGGTAGGAACATTGAAAGGCACTTTAGCTAATGAGCTTCTCAAACGTTTTTGCTTTCAGATTGCCTTGTGCTACTTTTTCTTCAATGTCTCTGGGATTATTCTGTTTTACCCGCTACCTTTTACCCGGCTGCCAATCCGCATGTGCAAGACCTTGGGAAACATAACGGCCCAGTACAGATGGTTTGCTATATTTTATCTTCTGGTCTGCTTCTTCCTTTTGCCTCTGTTTGTGTTTGGTCTGTCACTGGCAGGTTGGCCAGTCCTTTTGGGTGTTTGCCTTCCCCTGTTTGCTCTTTTTATTGCTGTGGTTATAATTAATGTTATGCAGAAGAGGAACAGTGTGGGAGGGAGGACAAGCGGCCAGTGTAGGGGAGGAGACAGCCACCTGAGGTTGGGCTGATGCCCGGAGATCTATGTGCAGCTGTGGCTCCATTTGGCCGAGCCACAAAATAACTTTTCGGATTAGCAGTGGAGACTGGCTTTAGAGCTACAAAAGAGGAAACCTGGAGAGCAGACTATGACTAGGACATGACACAGGGTGACATTTACTGGAGAGAATATCATCTTCACTCTGCACCATCCCTTTGTGCTATGAACCACACTCCTTGGAAATGTGAATTTTACTGGCAATTGTATGTAGCAATCCAAATCCCAAATAAAATCCCAAAGTAGTACAGTCAATACCTTGTGGTTGCCCATTTTACATCTGGGGGAGAAGGTGCCCAGTTGTGCCTCCATAGCAATTCCTCCATTGACAAACCGTTTGCAGAGCTACCTTGGGCAAGGTTCAGCAATGCCTATTGGTGTTGAACGGCAGGTATATCACGAAGTGCTGCACTCATCAGAAGCTTTCAAAACATTCAAAATAATGCTTCAGCTAATTGCCTAGCTGTTCCTGCAACGGGTCGCAGCCCTTTGCTTGCAACCCAACCACACTGTCCACAGCTCCTTCTGGTGCTCTGTTTTTTCACTCTTTGCTGAAGTGTAATATTCACTTCCCTGAATTCCAAATTCTTGATGATGTGGCATTTAACTGCACCGAACCTACCACTATGAAGGGTTCTCATCAGTCAGAAATGCAGAATGCTTCATCATCTCTTTCTCCAGCTTACTTGGCACCCAGTCAGGTTCTCAAGACTGTCGCTGGTCTTACCATTGAGAAATGCTGTTCTCTCATTTACAGAAAACTCTTTAGGAATGCAGACTAGCGTGGTACTGTTGGCAGTAACTTAACACACAATAGCACAGGATCTGATTAGGTCAGTTAAAAATAAACGGTGGGTGGTATTGAGCAAATTTTCCCCTATTTCAAGAGCTGTATAAGGGAGGACATAATCTCTACATGTACCGGGGAATGCCAGGCCACACTTCAGTTGCACAATAGCAATAGGCTGTGCTTCCATGCAATCACTTTATCTGCATTTGGATGTTTTTTTCTTTAGCTCATGGCCAGCCCTGGTATTGCCACATGCTGAAGGCATAACACCGTATGTGTAAACCCACTCATGATATTTTTACAGTGAATAATCTGTGGATCTTAGTCCCTTTATTACAATTCTACTGCAAAGGAAATATGATTCATACGAGAGAGCAGAGACTTTACATATTAGATAGTAATTATACTGCTACCCCTAAGCAGGTTTCCACTAACAACTGGGATCCAAGTGCTTCAGCAAGATGGAGAAACAGAGTGAAGACTGGTATTAAAGTGTCACAAACATCCCGTCTTACTCAGCACCTGATGACATTCCCTAATTGCCATTTACACTTTTGGAGTGTATCAATCTTTTTGCACAGCTCAATGTCTAAGAACACATTAATATAGCATAAACAACCTGAGTAATTACGAGCAAAGATCTTTTGCAACCAACACCACAGTCAATAGATTGTTTTGTTTTTTTTCACACAATGCACAAAGCATGAATTACAGGACATGCAAGCAATTTATGGACCAAATGCTGCCCTTGGTTAGGCAACGTGCAACCACACTTTGTGCACGTGTGTACTAAGGTAGCATTAAGCCCTCTTTTAACTGACTAATGCAATGGCCTCAGGCACTGGATCTCAGATGGTTGCCAGCAGAAGGCTGGCTCTGCTGTTGCCATATAATACAAACTTCTGATGTTGATGCTTGCTTGTTGCTTCCAGCTCTTATAGTGCCTGAAAAGATATTCTTAAAGGTACTTAGTGCAATTTCTCCGTCTTCCTCAAAAAACTGTGCTAGAACAGAGCCTCAAACACTTCCCAGCAGAGTGGGAAGCATATGGCTACTCCTACCCACTGGTGCAGACCATCCTTTGGCCTGTGCTGGAGGAACTGTGACACGAGGAGCATTTCTGATGAAAATGGCAGCACAGTGGCTCAGGTGATAGACTTGTATGCTGGAAGTTGAAAGAAATTTAGGAGGTCTAAATGTCTCCTGAGGAAATTTGCTTAATCTGGTTGCTGCCTTTGGCCAGGCTGGGCATGGCCTCACTATCGTCAGAGCTGACACCTCTCTCACAGAAAGGGGGAAAAGGAAAGGAGCAGGAAAAATCCCAAAGAGCTCATTATGTGTCAGGTGGGATCCCGTCTCTGCCTTCAGTTCTCTGTGCTTGGGACAGCTCTTCTTCCTTCCTCTCAAACATGTCAATGCTGCTGAACCAGGAACCTCCAAGCTGACGTTCATTCAGCTTGGGAAAAATAGGAGCAGGGAATATTTTGTTTTGTCTCCTCTATCCTCCACATTGTAAGAGTGGGATTGAGGAATCACAGACAGAGCAGGAGTGGGGCTGAAGGAACAGAGCTCCAAAACAGGGCAGGCCTTCTAGGGGGTCAGATGAGGTGAAATTATTACTGGGGCTGGGTGACAGGGTGGACCTGGTGGTTAAATGACTGCGTGTACTTCACAGGAGGCAGAAATTACTTTGGATTCATCATCAGCAATTTCGACACTAGCTTGAAATACAGAGAAATGAATCTGTTTTACATCCTGTGGAGTAAACCAAAACATTTAGTGAACCCATTGAGGAGTGCTGCTGCATTGGGAGCAAGGACTGCGTGTCGGTGGATTTAGGATATATATCTATAGCTGGAAGAATGACCCATGGAAAAAAGTAATCAGCCACCAGTGACTATAAAGCAGAGATACATACAGCTAGGAAAACAAACACCACCATTGAAAGGAGTAACTGAAAATTAGCCACACAGATTAATTGTGCGAGTCATTAAAGTCATCATTAGTCCTTCCAGAAAATGAGAGGTCTGGTTCCTGGTGAATTTGGAGATTCTGATTGTTAAGTGGTCTTCTACTGTTGCGACTAGATGTCCTGTGATGGATATGGATATTGCCTAAGAGCAGCACAAACACTCCTCCTCTGTTAGTAACAAGAACTTGTTCCCTAGCCATATTCAGCTGACACTCTTGGATGTGAGTCAGAGAGGTATAAGCCCTGAGAAGCAACTTTTAAAGCTGTAGAGATGTCTCAGCTCTGTGTAACAGGTGACGGGGATGAATTGCAGCATACCACAGTTCAGTGTAAAGCTTTGCGGCTTTCTTGTATCATATCAGCTTGTTGTGCAGCAGTGCCAGGTCTAGGGGATGACCTGTTGTACTGTATTGGGAGAAATGTTCGGAGCTATGTTTACTCAGCCATTGTCAGTCTTAATCAATAATCTGCTTCAGGACACATGCAGGGTAATTTTTAATAAGAGCAATTAATGAGAGGTTCTGTCAGTGAAAAATCTTGCTACCGGGACACTGTATATAACAAATATTGCAGAAGCTGTTTTGGGTCAAAAACCTGTGCTGGAAGGATCACTTGGCCAGAGCATCCACAAAGGCAAAACATAATCCCTGTTGTGTGTTAAGGTATCTATAGGGAAGTGAAGATTCAGGAGATATGGGAGGACGTAACAGCCAACTATGCCCTCCCAGAGCAGTCCCCATACTCACTTGACCAGCATGGTGGAGCTGTTGGGTCTTAAGGACACCCTAGTTCTAGGGGCTTGGGGCCGGCTCAGACACAGGGCAGCACGTAAAGGGAGCTCAGTGGGGGCTGCCCTGTCTTTTGCTCAGGAGCAAATTGAAGTTAAAATGTCAGAGCAGTTTTGCAAAATGCCTTGTTTCTCACTAGAGAGGAAACAGAGCTTTCACATCAGGTTCAGTGTTTGGAAGGTTTAGCAACCTTTTAAAAGATGAGAAGGTAAACCAGATGGCAGAATTCTTTCGGCATATGTACAACATCTTCAAAACAGACTGTACTTAACAGAAAATGTCACAGTGCTGAGAATTAATTTCCCATCTAGCCAGTAAAAAGGGCCATTTCAGGACCATCTGTTGATATATCCTGGCAGTTCTAGATGCAAATCCCAGAGGAATTTAAAATTGCTTCACCTGGGCCAGGTGCCTCATTTAACTCAGGAGCAGACATTGACATTGGCCTCTGTAGGGCACAATTTTCAAAGTGTGGCTGCTTGGATGTCTAGATGCCTACGTTGTACAACAGGGCATCTCTTAGTCTTAGGTCTGCGAATGACTAGTCGAATAACTGGTGCTGTGTAAGATATCACAAGTAGCTATAATTGGTTGGGCTTTTAAAAATAGCTACACGTATTTCCACACAAACAAGCATGCAAATGAAGTAGAAACGTAAAATAATAAATAAACACTCAAAATACTAAATAGTATGAACACCATTCAAGACAGGCTAGGAAATTTTTTTTCCCCTAAAAGCTTCAAGCAGCTTTTCATCTTAGAAGAGATGAGGAAAAACTGCCCTAGAAAGACAAAGTATCTCAAATATCTAGATCAGGGCTCCTGAGGCCCAGCTGGTGATGCTTTAAAGCAAAACAAAGTGATTGAAAACAGCTGAAAAGGGACTAAAGGAAAAAATCCCACTTACCGTGGCCGGTCAGCTTCTGGTTTAAGGGTATGACCCATAAAATGCTGTGTATTTAAGTGTCTTGCTTATAGTAGGCAAGGATGGTCTTGGAGACATGTAGTTTAAGACTGTGACTGTTTACTAAACAGGTGTGTTTGTTAATTTTTGTATCATTTGGCAGCAGTTAGTTGGTCTGAATCCATTGTACTATAGCAGATGACAATTAGGCTTCTTTTCAGAGTGAGTGTTTTCTTGAACCAGAGGAGATCTGGGGAAAGGGGAGGCTATTTGGGGCATATCAGTGATATTCTGAAAGATGTACTGATTGAGGATCTTTTTATTGATTTTTATTGCAGGAGGATTATTCTTTTTTCTCTCTTCCTCAGTCATGAGCTAACTTCTGTAAAGGTTTTATGTGCAATAAAAACTGGCTCTGCCAACTGTGTATTGGACATGATGGATAAATGTCAGTTAAGACTTTATTCTGTCTGTAGGAGAGAAAAGTAAAAAAAGTAGATCAATAGATATCTAAATGTACTTATTATTACTATAATGCTTCAGGAGGTATGCATCTGATTTTTGTGCTTTGAGTGCTACTAAATACAGAGATGAATGCTTGTGTTTCTGAAGAAAGTATGCACTTTCTGTTGGGAGGGGGGAAAAGGCTTAAAATGTGGCTAACCATCACTACACAACTTGCCTAAAACAATGTCAGAGGAACTGAAGCGCTGAGAGTTTTAGCTGAGGATGGATAGAGAATCATAGAATCATTTAGGTTGGAAAAGACCTTTAAGATCATTGAGTGCAACTGTAAACCTAACACTGCCATGTCCACTACTAAACTATGTCCTTAAGTGCCATGGCTGCATGTCTTTTAAATATCTGCAGGGAGGGAATCAAGTGCATCCTTAGTAAGTTTGCTGATGATACCAAGTTGAGCAGGAGTGTTGATCTGGTTGAGGCTAGAAAGACTCTTCAGAGAGATCAATGGGCTGAGTCTGATTATATGGGATTCAACAAAGCCAAATACCGGGTTCTGGACTTGGCCGTGTGTGTTTGCACATGCTCCATCAGCAGCCACCCCTCAACAGTGCTTGTCTCAGTAGAGGGAAGGAAATATAGGAAGAGAGATTGAAATGAGGAAAGCCGTGAGAAAATCAACCTAATGCAGGCCAATGCCTAGTCCTTAGCCGCCTGTTGTCTTTGCTCAGAACCATCAAATAAAACTGGCCCGGTCTATTCACAGCAGACCCAGTTTGTGCTGTGCCAGAAGAAGTGATCTGAACCAAACCAGTATCACTTAGGGCTCTGTAAGTCCATAAAAAGTAGTGGAAATTGAACCAGGCTTGCAGCTTTATTGTGTGATAAAACGCTTTAAAAGGATGTGGCTTTCTCAGCCAAGAAGTGGTTAAGAGGGCGTGCTGGTTTGATTGAAAGGCTGATGAGCCTCAACTGAGGTTGCAAAGCAGTCTTTACAACCTGACTTAGACACTGTGCTTAGGTGGAACTCTGGATGGATTGGGTTGGGGTTGTGCCATGCAGGGCTGATAGCTGACAGGACAGCCCATGAGCAAACTAGGAAAACTGCTGAATAACAGTCAGCTGAGTGAGTGGCCAGAAGTACTTTGTTGACAGGAGATTAAACCATGTTCTGACTGAGGCATTTGAGAATCAGATAGTCACTCACTGATACTACTGTTCTGAACAAATTACACACCATGATAAGTGTGCAGAAAATATTACTGTAGCAAAGGTCTTGAGATGCTGAAGGATCATAAGCTGTTATTTATTATCTGAAAGTCTTGTCAGTACAAATGTATGCAGTATACTGGATTACAAAAACAGAATAGAGTTGACAAATACTACTTCATGGTTAACTGAAATTTGTGAGGCAATACAGTGTTAACATAACAAAAATTTCAGCTACTTTGCTTTGAGTGATAGAATCCTGTCCTGGAAAGAAAGCTGAAGCATCACAACTTTTGGCATTACACTGCCTTGCTTGAGGCGTCAGGAAGAAAAGTTAGGCAACTGAGAGAGGAACTACCACAGGACATGGGAAACCATCCACTGGGGTGGATAACAAGGTGAGGGGTGGTATAATGTGATGCTTAGTGACTGGCAGCTCCAGTACTATCTACAAGTGACAGAATTTATATACTGCACGGGAATACTCTGTGTGTGTGTTGTCCCTTCCGTGACGATGTGAGGTGGCGATACTGCTTTGGGGACTCAATCTTACTGTGAAATAGCCTGGGAATCTTCTGGTGGAGTAGATGGGTTCCTGGGGAATTTACCTGTTAGAATTTTTATAGGCAGACGTATGACCATAAAAATTATTCCATCTGAAAGAGGGCATTTATGTACATACCCTTAACAAGTATTTAATGCATCACAAGAGAAGCCAAGTATTGGCAGGATAATGGTATTGGGGCACAAGGTACAAAAATGCACAAGGCAGGGGTTTGTGCACAGATATTTTATTACTCCGAACGCTGAGCAAGGTGTTTCCTGTCCCTGATGTCAGCATCAGAGTAACCAGCTCTTGTCATAATGCTGTTGCACTGTGCAAACCCATGTGGGGCTGATAATGTCCAAGTGCCAAGGATCTCCTCTGTATCTCCACCGGATATGCAAGATACGAAAGTGAAGCTTTTTATCTCCCTGCGATGTTGGAAAGGCCCAGAGGGTATGTTTACAGAGTACTCTAATCCAGTGCCACATGGTATAGACGAGTTTGCTCTAGCAGAGCTATGCACCGGCACCACTGCCAGACTGCGTCTGGACCCTGGCCCCAAGGGCCTCCAAGGTCACATCTGCACTTGCCGTGGTTATGTCTGCATGGCTGTCACTTCTATTCTGGATTTCAACCTCTCTAAGGACATCTACGTGCTTTTAATGAGTGTAGGTGACTACTTTTAATTCTGTTAGTCTGAGTCGGGTATCTGAAGAATGTGGCCAGAATTAGTTTAGACTATGGAATGTTTGGATTCATGTGTCTCTTTTATGGCAGCTTTTTAGCTCAATAAATCAACTCCTAAATATTTGCCTATTGGTGTTTCTGAAGGCTGTTGGCGATTTTAGTATATAACTTATTATTGCTTTAGATCAGACACAGCTGAGCAGTAAAGATTTAAAAATATCTAGAGGAAAGATTTCTGATCCTCCACAACTTCTCGTATTTGTTTAATGTAGAAAATGTTAGGCTATTTTCATTAGAGTAGGTGTATCAGAGTTTCCCCTACTGGTATCATAACCAATGGAATAGAAATGGTTAACTCGTTTTCTGGGACTAGCATGCAGTAGTTGACTTGAAATGAAATCATAAGAGCTGTCCACGTGCAACTGGAGCTGGGTTGGGAAGAGCAATGAAACACTGATGAGCAGATGTGAGCCTCTATGCCTTGCTAGCTGGGTAGGACAGCAGGCAGAGTTGGTAGGGGACAAGGAGGCAGAGAGGATGTTGCTGCCACTAACCAGTTAACTCTGTAGAGCAAAAGGGGAAAACTTGGTCTTCCTGGAACAAGGTAAAGCATGAGTGGAGACTTGGATTTATCATTCCAGTCAGTCAGTACTGGTGTGTTTTGGAAAGGCTGTCCTGTGATCTACAAACACCTACAGAGCACTGCTCCCAAGAAAGCAAGCCTTCGAAACAGCTCTGAACATGTTTAGACCGCTGGAAGTAACACATTGATAAACAGGCTGGTGAAATCAGAGGGACTGATCTTACAGTAGTTGCTTGGGGGTGGAATGGAGTCTTGCACCCTGTAGTGGAGGCCAGCAGTCTCAGTTCCTCCACACAATTCAACTAAGCAAGGCCTGGAGGATACACTTAGGACTGGCTCATGATCATCGCAGCCATTTGGTGGTGTGCTTCCTACCCTAACTTGAGCCCATTTGAGTAGAATCCTCCTGGACAACAGGCAGGCCCCATTTGGGGGTTTTATGGATCAGGGCTGGTCCTGACAAGCAGTACTTGAAGTGACCAGATTCCCAGGAAGAGTTTAATTGTAATTAAAGATAGCCCGATAGCAGAACTTCCCCTTCATTGGTTTCTTAATACAAATCTAGCCAAGGAGATTTTCTTCTAACTTGCACAATTAAAGATACTTGTTGTGTAAATCCATGACGCAGGCCATGCCGTACTGAACAGACAGCAAATGCCATGCGGGTATTTTAGTTCCTACTTTGGCAGACTGTCATAAACCAGTGCTGGGCTCTGCTGATAGACTCGTACTTTCTCCTGTTCACCCAGCAGAACTGATAAGAGCAAACGGCAATGCTGAGTATTAGGAGCTATCTAGAAGGTTGATGAGTGATTGAGGAGAGGTCAATGTGGACAAATGAAAGAGAACAAGAATCAGAAAGTGTGAACTGGGGAGGGAAGCAAGGTCAAGGAATACATTAGCAGAGAGGAAAGATCACCGAACAGAGTTATAAATGAACCTGCTGCTGCCAGTTTTCTCCAAAGCGTTTATTAAGATGTGCAAAGGCAGATGGGTATCTGATAGCGCTTACCAAACAACCCAAGCCGCTTAAGTCAACGGGCACATAGTGCCAGTGCAGTTTAAGTTTGGAATCTCAGTGCTTTAGAACATCTAACCTTACTGCAAGTGGTTGGGGTTTTTCGGTTTCTTGAGTTGTTTTTTTGGTTTTTTTTTTGTGCAAACATATCTAATACTTACTGTAACGTAAGGAAGTGCTGCAGTTATGCAAGTGATCTTTTCCTTTCCTTTTTTTGTTACTCGTTACTCACAGTCTATTCTGGTTTTGATGCTCACTGATCTGTACGTGGCTGCTCTCAACACAGAGAGTTTGTATTTAGGCATAGACTCATTTTTACTTCTTAAATGGTAAATAATAATTTGGCCTTCTGGCATCGAAATTAGGTCCTTTCATAATCATCCAACCTGTGATGCATTTCCAGCACATCTGTATCTTAACAGCTGCTTTTTCTTCATTTATAATGTTATGTTGATTATTCAGGAATTGCTCCTGTCACCTAGATCTTAGAAGGCAGCACAGAAAACTACTCCATGCTTAGAGACCTCTTGTCATTCTTCAGCTTCCTTACACTTGGGCTTGCTCTTCAAAAAGTCCAGCTTTTCGTTTTACTTCTGTTCTCTTTCTGCATCCCAGTCTTTTAATACTATTCATGCATTTTTGGGAGGGAGGAGAGGTGGTGTGGGTGGAATTCCTCTGCCAAAGCTTATTCAACCTGTTTTGTAACTTTGTGCTGCATTTCATCCAGGATAAGGGTCAACAGTCAGCCAGTGTTGAATGTCATAGTCCGTTAGTCAATGGGGACAGCTTACACAGACAAGAATCTGCTATAAAACAATCTCTTCACAGATAATCCATGTTTCCACAAGCTTTTAAAGACCATCTATGCTTTCCCAGTAGCTCAAATGGAAATACAGAAGACCCAACAGAGTGTATACTTCCGATGCATGATCAGTATGCCAGGACTAATTCTGGCATATTCTGATTCTAATATTGGCCACTTTATCACTGAACACAATTTCTATTGCAAGGTACGACTTTTCGACATGTATTAATACATAACTTTTAAGCACGCACTCATACCTGTATATTGGGATGTAACGTGCATCACTGCTTGGACTGGGAAGCAGCACCGTGCAGTGGTCACAGCCACCTACATCAGGATGACCATTCAAGTCTGTCCTGCTCCTGCCTTGTTACATCGTTCAAAGCTGAACAAACTTTTCAGCATAGTTGCAAATTTTGCATAACCAGTTTGAATTGCTGCTGCATAACATTAATGTTGTTAGCCACTCAGAACTATGATTTATTTTTTTTTTAATTCGCTTACCTCCCTCCCCCAATCTGTAGCTGATATCTAATTCTCATTTTTTTCATAGTATTTTCATATATTGTATGTAATAACTTCTCTCCCTTGCCACTTGCTTTAACATATATCTATTTACTTAGTTGGTGTGAACTACAGTAATTTGAGATAATTGGGCATCTATTTTGTAAATAACTGCTCTGAAATTTACTCATTGTCTCTAATTTATTTACTAAAGATGATTCTGGGCTGAACCAAGGGGGAAAGAAAAAAATGGTCATCACACCGCTTGAGCACTACTGGTGTTGTTCAGATGGCTGGGCTTCTGTGAATGTGTATAAACAAGCAGCATTTTACCACTACACTTGTGATTTATTATTGTTTCCTCACTCCCATCCTGACCACTCAGCATGGGCTGCAGAAACTATAAACTTCAGTGGACTTGTTTCAGTTTATGAAAAACAATTCTTGATACAGCAACTCATTTTGGTTTGTTTTTTTTTCCCCCCCTTTATTTTTCTTCCCTTGTGGCTGTAGTAAATCTATATAGCTGCTTTGCTTAACTAACCATCCTCTCTTTCTCTCCAGGAATTGTTTGATTCTCTAGGTTGTCAGATAATAATAGCACCCTGGATCTTATAAAAAGTGAAGAATAATAATGTAACTATTATATCTTCAGACTTCAGTATTGCCAGCTTATCATACTTCTCATATACTCTAAGTATACTTTGGTGTAACTTCTGATAACAATAAACAAAGACCTAACTATTAACTGCTGGCGTCAAGAAAGATATTTCAGCCTCAGCAATTGTCTTCCGAAACACAAATGTGAAATCATGTTTCTGGCAAACCTCCTCAAAGTAGTTAATTACTAAAGTTGAGTACATGGGCTTACTTTGGAGAGGAAAATGCAGTCAGGCTGACTGCTAACACTTAACCCTGACCCGTATGTACACAACCTAAACCACCGCTGCTCTGGGAATCTCATGATTTCAACACAGGAGTTGCAATCGTCTCACCACTGACAAACTTCCATGGGATTAATATTTCACTAGGGGCTACAGGATTTGCTACATGTGACCTATGTAGTAAAATACAGCTTGCACATGTAGCTTACTACAGGCAAAATCTGCCATGTGCGTGCCTATAGTTTTTTGTGACCATCTAACTGCGTATGCTGTTTGCTACCTAACATCATACTTACGTTGTGACAATTGTTTCCTTGTCTTCAGAGGCTACACTTGGCTTTATGCAATACTTACGGATTTACCATCTAAACCTGCCCCAGCTTTAATACAAATTCACACTGTTTTCATTAGCTCATAAAGGTAAACTTGAGAAAATTCTTGAAATATCCACACAGTTGTGTTAAGGAATTTGATATAATCCAATTTAGTTGGACAAATTTCTGCAACTCAGAACAGACTGAAAAAAAATGATGCTTACAGTGTGTAGCCTCTGCAACTCAACACCACTTTGGTACATGAAAGTGAAGCTCCTTTGTAACACTTCAGAATACTTAGCTATACATAAGAAGAACAAAATATGGAGCTACAACTGTACTAAGAACAAGTAGTACTCTTTGCACTGTTCTTCCTCAAATAAATGAAAACCTCCATAATATGGCACAATTAATTCACTTCCTGGGGGGCTGGGGGAAGAGAAGCTTCAACGTGCTTTTTTTCTCCCTTGCTTACTCAATGGAGCTGCTGCCTCAAGCATCAACTCTGAGCACTTGAATTTTCAGTTTTCTGCAAGTGAAACCTAGATAGAATTGTTAAGGTTGGAAAAGACCTCAAAGATCATACAGTCCAACCTTCTACCCAACACCTCCATGACCACTAGACCAAGTCCTGAAGCACAACATCCAGTCCTTTTTTTGAACACCTCCAGGGAAGGTGACTCCACCATTCTCCTGGGCAGCCTGTTCCAGTGCTGAAATACTCTTTCAGTAAAGAAATTCTTCCTAAAATCTAATATGAATTTCCCCTGGCACTTGTGGCCATTTCCTCTTGTCCTGTTGTTAGTCACTAGGGAGAAGTGGTCACACATAAATATATATACCATATAGATACACACATACACATATTTTAATCTCTCTTGAAAGTCGCAGGGTTTTTTCCTTTTCATTTGTTCCATTCTTACTGAAAACACCTATGTCTTTACTGAAAAAAAAAAAAAAGCAAAATCTCTTCCAGGTCTGCTCTGTCGGAAGGCTCAGTTCCTCAGAGAAAGCAGGAGCTGATGGTGCTATCTGAAGCCAGGAAAACAGACACCTAAATAATGTGCTTGAAAATCTGCAACATCAAGATACTATTTCATCTGACAGATGCTTTAAAAAAAAATCCTCCACATACAGGCTGAATTAGAAAAATATTTTTATTTACAAGAGTAAATAATGTAGTGCAAGGAGAGTGGATTTAACCCTCAATAATGCATAGATTGATGCAATTTATAGTCTGTGTACTACATAATTTGAGAGGTGCATGCACACCTGCTTTAAAGGTCAGACTTTTCCTACAGCCATTTCCAGACAGTTTTAAATCAGAGAGAAGGCATTTGCACTCCATATTTGTTATCCATATGTCCCATCTAACATTTATGGAAAGAACCAGCACTTAAACAAATGTCTTTAAGAGTTACTGTAGAACATGAAATAAATTCTTGTCAATGTTATCTATGGAAGAATCCAAAAATAAATTGTTCATTCACTTTGCATCACCTGTTCACACTTAAATATTCTTTTATTTATTCATTATGAAAGCTACTTTATCTAATCAGTGTCTCTTGGTAGGGCCAAAACATTTTGTTGTATCCACCAGGGAGCTGCTGATAAGTGTGAAACTTTGAGCAAGGTTTAGCCAGCAGAACTACTATGTTATGATCATATTTTTATTCCAAAATAAAACGCTTTTGCATCAAAGAGTTAGGATGGAACACCAAATGCCAAAAAAATGCAGGTACTCAAGTCCTGAGTGGTTTGCCATGGAACTTGGAAAGTGTTGGTGGCTGGGTTACACTTTTACGTAATTTCCATGCTTCCAACTTGGAAAATTCTGATAACTTCACCAGTAGAACAAGCTCAAATGCAGTAAAGGCAATTTAATAAGATATTAGATATGTGAGTAAAACTACTTCTTCATCAAAACCGGCAGGAGGTTTGCTCATTCTTCAGTTAGGTGAAGACTTTGCATGTTTTCTTCCAGTCCTTCAACGAAATGCAGTATGATCAAGTGTTGGGTATAGTGAGATAATCTGCACTATCTGTTTGGAGTGTTAAATAAATTATAGGGACGGTTTTCCTCTATAGCGGAGAAAGGAGGTCAGTGAATTTCCCTCCAGTTTTGGCTGTTGGACTGCGTTATTAATGCCACCAATAGAGTTGGTTGCCAGTTCTTGGATTTGTAGTTGTTCATATCTCATCTTCCCAAGACGACATCAACCTTCAGAAAACTACACTTCAGCTTGTAACAAGAGGATTCTGAGGGTTTGACTCCTGCTGTGCTAATTCATTTGAAAACGTAGATTCATCTTGCTGTACTAGTCTGGTCGCATCCTCGCTGCTACTTCCTGAGGAAGAAGCTTCATCTGACAATGGTTCTGATCTTGTTCCAGAAGAATTACGGGCTTTGGAAAAACAAGAAAAGAAACTATTAAAAAAGACCCCACTGCATCTAGGAAGCCTATTCATCAATATTTAAATATCATGTGGATATAAAATCACATATAAAGATAATACTCGAAGGTTAAAAAATACTGAAAGAAGAATATCTGTAACTTTACATACATAGTATGATTCCTAAATTACAGAAATTACAGTTAGTAAGAAAAGAAAGCAGAGTTTTGGAATTATTTCCATAGCCAGCATACTATTCACAACTGCATGTCTTAAATTCTATCTAGGAATTATAAAATTCAAATAATATTTTCATGTTAATGGTATTTTTTATTTTTTTTTTTAACACTATTCTCTATAGGTGTAGGTTATCAATGTGGAAAGTAATTTCTTCTGGATTTTATTACAGAAATATGTCAGAAACCAGCATTTTCTGACATAGGCTTAAGCTGCCTACTGGGGTTAAACTACAACATAAGAAAATCTATTTAGCAGAAGAAATTATTTTCATAACTAGTAATATTCATCTCACAATGTCCCAATCACGATCTTGCGATTTGAAGTGAAACACTTGGTTGAAGCTGGCAACGCTTTTTAAACAACAATGCATTCTTTTCCCAGGTGATAGGTTTTCTTCCCCTTTCCTGAGCAATGCAGTTTTGTCTCTGGAGTCTCTTTCAATATGGTAAAAAAAATAGTGGGAGTTTTAACAGACTGAGGTCCGGCATTTGGTTTTCTGTCCCATCAGAAAAGAGAATATACAGCAAACGTCTCTAGGTTTGTCAGGAGTTGTCTGCAAATGCTGATCGAATGTATTTACTGGTTCTGTTTCTGGTCTGAAGAGGTTGAACTGCCGCCTCCCAAGTTATTCCAATGTACCAGCTCTCTGAAATTCACTTTTTGTCCTACCTTGTATCTGAATGGATCCGGTCATATGAAACAGGGAGCACAGTCTCGCTGCATATTGCAGAGACAATATAGGAAATCAAAGTCATATAATTACTCCAACAATACTGCATACTGAGATATGGGAAATAATCCTTTATTTCCAGTCAGAATCTCCTGCAGTTAATGTTTTTATTAAGAAACTCCTTTATTAAGGGAAATTCTCCAGAAACTAACAACAGGTTTAAAACTATGCCTCACTTCGTCGACCCCTTTCCAATGACCAAAAAATGACATGTCCATCTAAGAAGCTGCTTTTCAGAAGCACCTCTACCAGAATTCCTGCTTTTATTTTTTAAGTTTTTACTTCATACGTAAATAAAATTGTAAAAAATATTTTTTCTTTGGTTTTACTATGACAATACTTACCAGATAAAGACTGAAAATACTGCACTGCAAACGCAACCAGAATTGATAAAAGAAAGGTTCCCATGAAGTAAATCTGCAACAATAAGTTTAAAAACATAATTAGAGCAGTGCAAAGCCAAGGTAGCGCTCTACATGAACTGTGCATGTATGGAAGGAGCAATACATACCAGAGTAGATTGTACAATATTGTTCCAGAAAACTCTCATGTAAAAATAAAGCAATGCTAATGAGCACGGACTAATTGATTCTTGGTTACTATTATTCCAGCACCTACAACAAGAAGATTAAAGCAACTCATTAGTCCTCCTCTACAATTTTGTGGCATCCATCACCTGGGGATCTCAAGTGGGTTTGCAGCAAACTTCAGTAACCCAGAAAATCAAGCATATATTAGCATTGCTGTCTCACAGATGGTGAAGTAAAAATTCATAGAAATACCAGATTAATCTCATTAAGAGAAATACCAGATTAATTTCATTAAGCACAGAATACCTTATCCTAGGAGTGTACTTTTTTCTTATTAATCAATAATGGGTCTAAGCATCCAGGCTACCCTTGCCAAGCAGTCATAGTACAAGGTTGTACCCAGGATACTTTGTTCAAACCGATGTGAGTCAACAGCAGTAGGACTTGATTTAAGATTAGATGTATAAAATTTAGTTGCCTCTGCAGGACACTGCTACCTAAACCCCCTCTAGAGACAGTGGAGTACTACACAACGCAGTCAGAGCTTGAAGAGTGCTTTAGTTGACTAGCTATGAGATATCTCTTGTCAGGTGAGCTGAGTAGCTTTCTCAATTCCATCAGTTAGGACTTCACCTACTACGGAAGCTTACACAGCTAAATCACAGGCACCTATTTGAAGCGATAACTGATTCTTTTCTCTTAAGCTGAGGAGGAAAGGGTGAGTTGGAGTGCGGTGTATATAGGTAGATACATAAAATTTACATAAATGTAAATGCGTATATAATTATATATGAGATATATATATGTACAAGTACATGTCCTTCCGGACAAAACAAATAATGATGGAAAAATCCTGCAGCACTGTCAACTCTGGACTAACTCTCACTGGAAAGCAAATGGATTCAGCCCAAGGGAAGGCAGAATTCAGGCTCAAGTTTATAATCCTAGATGGACCAGCTGGTCCAAATGCTCTGTTTATCTGGCTGGTAATTTCATGTGGAGTGGAAATAATTTAGGGTACAAACTCAGGTTAACTGCAGTGAAGAAAAATTTCAGAGGATTGTTGGTGAATCGACAAATAAGATTTTAATGTTGGTAGCATCTCCACTTTTTCTGGGTCACACAACACTCACTAGCAAAACAGAAAATAAACCACTCATTCTCGGTTCACAGCCTCTTGTATTAACTTTTAGCTTCTCCTTCTTTAAATATCTGAAAGGCAATTCCATAAATCCACCAAATAGTGTGTAAAGCTTCCTATTTCCACTGTGCTCTCCAACACATATTGCTTTACCCAGGTAAAGGAAACCTAAGTTCTGTACTGGAACCAGAGGTCTCTAGGTGGTTTGTGCATGAACAGTGCTGGCACAGGCAGCAGACCTCTAACCTTCTCCCATCTGCAATATTCTGTGCCACAACATCTTTGCAGAATAAATAGGAAGGCTGTGCTGCTGTCCAACGAGATCTGGACAGGCTAGAGAGCTGGGCAAAGGTGAACCTCATGAAGTTCAATAAGGACAAGTGTAGAGTCCTGCATCTGGGGAGGAATAACACCAGGCACTAGTACAGATTAGGGGACGTCCTGCTGGAAAGCAGCCCCATGAAGAAAGACCTTGGAGACCTACTGGACAGTAAATTGTCCATGGGACAGCAATGTGCCCTTGTGGCCAAGAGGGCCAATGGGATCATGGGGTGCATTAAGAAAACTGTGTCCAGAAGGTCTAGGGAAATTGTCCTCCCCCTCTACTCTGGCCTGGTGAGACCACACCTGGAATACTGTGTCCAGTTTTGGGCTCCCCAATTCAAGAGAGACAGGGACCTACTGGAGAGAGTCCAATGGAGAGCTACGAGGATGATTAAGGGACTGAAACATCTCTCGTATGAAGACAGACTGAGTGAACTGGGGCTGTTTAGCCTCAAAAGGAGACGGTTGAGAGGGGATCTTATTAATGTATACAAATATCTGAGGGGTGGGTGTCAAGAGGAAGGGGACAATCTCTTTTCAGGGGTGCCCAGCAATAGAACAAGAAATAGTGGGTTTAAAAGTTAGAGCACAGGAAGTTCCACCTCAACATGAGGAGAAACTTCTTTACTGTGAGGGTGACGGAGCACTGGAACAAGGTGCCCAGAGAGGTTGTTGGAGTCTCCTTCTCTGGAGACTTTCAAAACTGGCCTGGATGCGTTCCTGTGCGGCCTGCCCTAGGAGATCCTGCTCTGGCAGGAGACTGGACTAGATGATCTCTAGAGGTCCCTTCCAACGCCTAACATTCTATGATTCTATGACTCCTACTATCCTAGTCACATACTTTTAAGTTCTGTATTAAGTTATGTTACATTTATCATAAAAGATTGTTTTTGTATACAAATTGTCAGTGTCTAACTCAGTAACTAAATATATTGAACTGGAAAATACCTCCTGGATCATTAAATCCAGTCTCTGCCCTTTCAGGTAACCACATACAATCAGGCCTCTTTAACAGGCATAAACTGAATTATATTTAGGTAATTTAAGCATTTCAAGCATGTTGACCTTAACCTGCCTTAAATCATACAAGTGAACAAAGTTAATAATTATAGGAGTATCTGTTCTCCAGAGTAAATGCTACTCACATGAAAAACCTGAAGATGCTGACTAAGAGGAAAAAAAAGACTCACCTGTAATAAAGTTCCTGAAGAAGTGAAGTATTACTAGAATGCAATGCCTGATCAATTTCCAAGTGATCCAGAATGTATGAAGGTATGGAGTTGCCCTCTTCTATGGCAAGGGCCAAATTAAAGAAACCCTAACAATAAAAAAGCATACATGCTTTTTAATAATTACATTTCCAAATGTGTATTTAAAATCTACTGTAAGCATCAAGTAACTAAATAACTGTCTTCTACAAACTCATTTAGTATGTGATCCTCACTGAACAATTATGAGAGCCTTCTCTCCTACCCATATGCTCAGGTAAATACTGAAAATGCAAAAGAATGCATTTGTTGTGATGCCATTTCTGTAGAAACCATCTGCAAAAAGATCTGAGCTTTCTCATTTTTAGTTGCTCTTTAAACATGGCCACCATATCGAACTGTAATCTTTTCTCTACTGGGGAAATACAGACTGAAAGCAGAGATGGATTCCTGTTCTGTTACTGTATAATTCCCTTCCACCTAGCTCTATGGCTCAACCACACTCTGAACAGTGAAATTGAGAGCAGAAATTTCCACCTAGGTCCTTAATCTTACAGTTCTGCCTACTTGGACAAGTCCTAGGCATGCCTATGTCTCTTCAGAGCCATGGAGATGAGTATATGTGACATGCTAGTACAAGATTCCCCATCAGTCTGGCTTTCACACTTCAAAGTAACTGTTTGTGAATCTCTTCTTTCCTTTGCTAGTTCAGCCGTAATTTTTTGCCAAAATATTCTCAAAACAGAACCCAACTATGCTACCTCTAATAAACTGATATACAAGACACTGTGTGAGGACATTGTCATAGGGACAGGGAGAACAGAATTTTGCACCCAGGACTCTTTAGGAGGGTATGAGGGCACGAAACTCAGTGTTCAAACACTGCGTGTCTTTGGTAATGTGATATGGTGTATCTTTTAATTATAAAGCATTTTAAAAGTAAGCTTTTGTTGGTGGACTGAACAAAATTCACACTAGGAGTCATGCAAGGTATCAAGGGAAACGGGCCAGATTTCTTGTTTATATCCTAAACTAGCTGAGGATAGGACTGGAATACAACTCAGCAGTCTATTAATTCTTCCCCTTGCAGTAGCAAAACTACCAAGGTCACAACAGAATCAATTGTGCCAAGGCAGGGTAGCACTGAATTAGGCCATTCACCTTTATCTTTCAAAAGAGCCTAACTCTAAAACTGTCCATATATGTTAGCTTCACCTTCTATCACCAGGGAATAGCAATGATTGACTCATAGGTATTTTGAAATAATTATAACTTATTCTAGTAGGTTTCTTCAGTGCAGATGTAGCCAAGCAGAACAGTCAGGCTCAGATAAATCCTCAGATTGTTCTAAACTCTTATGTTTTATAAACACATTACCACTGCAGCCCCACCTGTGAATCTCCCTCTAATGCAGCTTGTGCATACATCCGCATTGAGAGCTCAAGGTCTTTAGACTGGTTCTGGTAACCATAGTAGTAGAAATCGCCCATCTTCAAATAAGCTGTGGAAGAAACCAGTAGCAGATTACTTACAGTATATGTAGAAATAGAATTAACCAACTATTAATGTGATGGAGAAGTTAATAGCAATTCTATTTAAAGCACCGTACCAAAAAGAAATAAAAAATGGTACACTCTCCCTCTGTTTGTCTCTGTGGCTACTTTACATCAGCCTGCCCACTGAAAATATTTATCCTGGATGAAATTTCTCATGGTTTCTCTTTAATGAATTTAATGAATGATGTGGCTACTTCTACAAAAACTGCCACTTGGACTTTATAGTACATTCCTTCTTCACTTGCTGAATCTGTCATGGGGTAACCTGTAGCCTTATTAATCAGGTTAGCCCTAATAACTTCATCAGATTTAAAACCATGCTAAGTGTTTGTTCTGTACCTGTCACTACGGTGGCTGAACCCATCCCAAAAATTGATCTTTGCTGACGACAATTTCATTAGTTTCAAGTCTAACCCAACCCAGGACAACGGTAGGTACAGAATTTTCCTGGCCTAGAAAGAAGCAATGCCCAGCAAGTATTTTACAAATGTCTTTCTGTGACATTGCACCATAATGTGCACCAAGAGGCACTGCCCCAGTCGGGAACAAGCACGACACTGCACTAATCTATGCAATGTTGAAAAACTCCCATGACTGTGTCTATACTTACCTGACCTAAGCTTTCCTCAGACAATTTGAAACACTTCTACACCTTTCCTTGTGCATCTACATCAGGTGTCAAGAATTCCCACTTGTTTTTACAGTGGACTATAGAAGAGCTCTTCCAGAAGGCCAAGCTGGTCACTGACCCAACAGCAAAGGCAGAAGGACTATGCAGATGGGCTGGCACAGGTGCAGAGTGGAAGGCCATGAATGCTGTAGTGAATCATCAAGAAGAAAGTTCCCCTCAACCACACCAACTACAGCATTCCAGCCCTGGCCCGGAGAGCACTCCCACAATAGGCAGTGGCCTTGAGGTCACTCTGTATTGCACCAATAATGTAGCCCTGGAAATCTCTGCTGCCAGGGTCAGACTCTCCATCCCAGGCTCTACACTGGGGATTTGATCCTCCACTACTGCAAAGAGGGCTCGGAGATAAAACTCCCCTTAAGTTACTCATGTGAGGAAGAGATAAAGTAATAAAATCCTTCCCCTGTTGAACCCAGCAAGTCTTCTCACCCTTACTTGAATGGATTCACAGTCTCATCCCATGAGTCTGACCTTCAGAAGCTCCTCTAATGTAAGATTGTACCAGTCGATCTGCCAAAGGGTCAACCAAACTGCATCTTTCTAAGGCATCTATAAACTCCTCAGAAAAGCTTGTCAGCCTGTCAGGGTTTGTCAGCTCCTGTGGCTTCCGGCAGTATCAATGTGATGCTCAGTTTCCACGCTGCTGTGCATTTAAATGAATAGCTTGAATTTTTTTTTACACTTCACTTTTCAATGTGCTTATTACAAAGCACTCAAACCCACCTGTGAGACAATCAGATCAATGCTTTCAAATATTGAATAACTCTTTCAAAAGCACCAAAATGACTCAGTTACTAAAGTCAAAGATGTAGTGAAATTTAAAGCCAGAGGACTGTAAGTTATATGTAAAAGAAACCTTTTTCTTTTTTTTTTTTAAACAGAGAATCCTTTAGTTCCCCAAGGTAAGCTGTGCCAATGTTGATAAACTCTGTACCCTAACAGAAAAGCTCGTCATAAATTAGATAAGGAATCCTTTAGCCTTCATTAGTTTCTCATGACTCAATTATGATATGGAATTATATTTGCTTTTGGATTTTCGCTTTGACAAACTGAACAGCATGAGCTCCTGAAGTCTACTGCTATTTTTTTCCTTAAACCTTGAGTCAATAGCTCATGCTCCTAAATATCCAGCCCCTTCTCAGGGCTTAACTTTTTTATTTTACTTTATTCAAGTTTTATCCCTTTTATGCCATAAAATTGAAATTCTCAGAAAAGCTACACTGAAATTCCACATTTTAAATACCTTTTTCCCTCTAATATTCCTATCAAAACACTAAAATGGAAATGTATGATAAGCAGGGATTATTCTTCCCATAAGTTGCTCACTTACACAGAAGTTGTAACAGTTTTTGAAATTTAAAAAAAAAAAAAAGCTAAAACGAAAATTCAGAAAGAATTCCTTATACATACCAAATGATGGTGCACTGACTTGAGAAACAGAGAAGTTGTAGTATCTCCAAACACAATCAGTTGCTAGGTATTTCCTTGCTAGGTCCTAGAAAAAAATTTGATCCATTCATACCATTGATAAGACATTAGGATCACATTACTAGCAAGTGTTGCTTTTAGGACAATGAGTTGTGAATCCATTTACTTACTGGTCTTTCTTCACAGATGTGTGCCAAATTTGACTGTGACACTTCAATCCCAGTTTCAGCTGCTAAAACATAATGCAGCAGAGCTTCATGCCTAACAGTAGATACAACAAATTAGTGAAAAACCTAACAACAATAATATGCCTTTTAGTTGTAGGTAAAAAAAAATAAAAATCAAAACTAAAACTACTAAGTAAACTGATAAAACCACCCAAGAGCAAAATTTTGGTACAAGGTTTAAAAGAGGCTGGCAAAGCCATGCAAGAGCTACATCTACCGGCAACGCTTGGTGTAACAAGCCACCCTGGATCTCAAGAATTTGCAGCGTTTTCTCTCTCTTGCATTGAAGCTAGACTGGTTCCAGCATGCATTTACTTCATTTGCAAGACTGATGATACAGTTGAATTGATATTATCTATTTAAATGTCTCGGATAAAACATTCTTAAAAGATTCTTATATCCTCCAGTTAAAAAAATCCGTAATTAACTTAGTTGTGTATCTCTCTCAAACATTCATCTGAGTACTTTGGTATCCTTTACCCTTTTATTTCCTTGACTTGTCTTGCCTTTTTAGACTATGAGCTCTTTGACACAGGAATTGTCTCTCATTATATTTGAATGTGTGAATAAAATAACAGTTTCGGTGCCTCTATGGACTCCAGGCACCTCTCTGAATGTCAAGCAATAAAAGCTAAATGTGCATTTGCAGCACAGCAGTCCAGTGCTGCAGCACACTGGTACAGCACTGCTCATGATTCTACAGGAGAGATCTCTGTCACGTTCTCTGTCACTCATCTACTCAACTTTATGCAGACTGAGCATTCTAAATGAATATGAAGTCTTTAAAATCACGTGTTTGGTTTTAAAATGACGAGATAAGAAAAACACTTAGTGTGCTTTTTTCCTACTGAAAAGGGTCATGCTTCCAGTGGTTTTCTTCACAACACAAAGCTAAAACCATGGCAAGTTTCAGAGTTCAATGGTTTGTTTAACTGGAAGCCAGTATGGTCAAATATTCATTTGACTTCAAGAGTAGGTGCTTAAGCAAAAAAAACTTGAAATGAAATTGTGAAAGCAGCTGCCCATACAGAATTAACAGATGTAACCTCCTGTTTCCCAGCTGCTTCTGCCAGATTACAAATGCTCCCTTGTACTTGCCCTGTAAAAACATCTAGGCCAATGGAGACCTGGTACCACAGAAGGGATTCAGGATACTTAAGGTGGGAAGTTAGTTCTTCTGATCCTTAAGTCTCAAAGAGCAATTCAGAAAAGAAACTACATTTAAGGCCTTTAAATCAATCTCTGAAGATCAACCTACCATGCCTAACAGGTGTGTAGAGCATGTGGCTGCTAACACCAGTGACTGAGGAACACATATTACTTGGCCTGCTTGGCACTGTAAGAATCTACAATGTGCAAGATACATCAGAACGTGTTCAGAAGCAAAGATTTCAACATGAACATATTCCTAAGGCCCGAGGTGAGTAGGACCAGTATTTATATGTAACTAACCATATACACCCAGTCACTGGCATCTCAGGTGGGACTCCAGCAGATTTTTCCTCCCAGCTGTTGAGACCTAAACTTCTGGGATCTTAATGCTCTACCTGTCACGTGCACAGGATTGTACACAGAGCTAGCTGGGTAGAGTCTCAGGCTTGTACATCAGAACACACTACAAAAATATTAACTGAGAGTTTTTCAGTGTTGAAAAGTGAGGTGAAGCCTCAGAAGGTCTGCGATGGGCCGAAAAAAAGAAATTTCTTCTAGGAACGAGTTACTCCAGAACAGTCCACCGACAGTTTTTTTGTACATCTCCTAAGCCTGAAGCACTAATTAAGTAGAAGCAGGGGGAGGCTGCAGGACTAAATGAGCCATTGTATTAATCATGTTATGACAGTGTGATGCCTGCACCTGCCGTATCCGATGCTCGTGCCTACAAGTGGCTGCAAAAATGGAGCATTAACCTGCAGGCTATTTTGAAACCTCTTGGTTGGCTCACTAGATCTTGTAGCCTCCTATTACACTTTACAGAAAAAACAGTATTAGCCACACAAAAAAAAATAAAAAAAGAAGAAATCTAATTGAGCAGCCTGAGTTTTCATGACATGGAATTACACAGAAGAGAGGAAGCATAAGTGTGGGTTTTTCGAACCGCGGGAATGCTAAAAGTGAAAGGTGTTCCTCTGGCTAATCCAGTGCACACTACAGGCTACACCACCACAGGATGAATGTCACACGCAGCAGGTAAAACACTATTTCACCCTACAAACTTCCTCTTTTTCACTTGATTCTGTCAAAACCATTGAATTATGCTTTGGGTGAAATCCTCCTTCCCTTTATGTCAGTGGGTGTTTTGCTACTGATTTCAGTGGTGCTGCTGTTTGTGTTTTGTCTTTTTTTTAGGTGATGGCCCAATGTTAATTATTGCTACAAAGTAAGTGAAATATAGAAAATTATCTTGAAGAGAACAGAACAAACATACCATGAAAGTTCCAGATAAGCATTGAGAGCTTTTCTGATGACATGACCTAAGTAGCCGTTCTTCTCTGCAATGTGTTTTGCCCAGCTGCAGAAAAGAACAAATAAAAAATGAACAGCTGTGCTCCAGTAATGTTATCCCAACTAACAATGACTCAAAGGACACAAAAGGACACGGGATCACCTTCTGACTATGGGATTTCAGAGTAATTGGTGCATCAGTCTTGTAACTGTTGACCAAATAAGAACATCTTCTTCACTCGTCTCTGTAAGCGACAACCTATGTTTTTTCTTGGCAAAGTTAATTTCTTTTTTTTCCCTTTTTGTATTTCTTAAGAAAACAAATATGAGTTAATAAGTGTTCTAACTAATTACCTGCCTTTTTCTTGATGCAAAATACCAGTTCTACCACATCAGGAGGCTGGTATTTCTTGAGAATCAAATAAGTGCAGCTTTTTTAGATACAACCTCTCAGTTATTTGATACAATCTCCCTGACTTGTTCCAGTTTCAGTGTTCAGCATCTCTCAAAATCTACTGGTCATTTAAATAATACACATATTCACAGGGATCAATCTTTATTGCAGAAGAAACCTTTGGCAAGGAGGTAGAATCATAGAATGTTTTGGGTTGGAAGAGACCTTTAAAGGTCACCTAGGCCAACCCCCCTGCAATGAGCAGGGACATCTGCAACTAGACAAAGGTTGCTCAGAGCCCCATCCAATCTCATCTTGAATATTTTCAGGGATGAGGCTTTTACCACCTTTCTGGGCAGCCTGTTCCAGTGTTTCACCACTCTTAGAGTTAAAAATTTCTTCTGCTTATCTAGTCTAAATCTGCCCTCTTGTAGTTTAAAACCATTATCCCTTGTCCTGTCACAACAGGTCCTGCTGAAAAGATTGTTCTCATCTTTCTCATAGGCCTCCTTTAAGTACTAAAAGGCTGTAATAAGATCTCCCCAGAGCCTTCTCTTATCCAGGCTGAACGACCCCAACTCTCTCAGCCTGTCCTACTAGGAGAGGAAAGCCCTCTGACCATTTTTGCGGCCCTCATCTGGACCAACTCCAACTGGTTTGTGACCTTCTTGTCCCGAGGGCTCCAGAGCTGGACACGGTACTCCAGGTGAGGTCTCACCAGCGTGGAGTAGAGGAACAGAATCCCTTCCCTCAACACTCTGGCCATATTTCTTATGATGCAGCGCATGACAGGGTTTGCCGTCTGGGCTGAGAGCAAACATTGTCACCTCACGTACAGCTTTTTATCCACCAGTACCCCCGAGTCCTTCTCAGCAGGGCTGCTCTCAGTCCCTTCACCCCCCAGCCTGTATTGATACCGGGGATTGCCCCAACCCATGCGCAGAACCTTGCACTTGGCCTTGTTGAACCCCATGAGGTTCATGCTGGCCTACTTCTCCAGCCTGTCATCTCTGGATGACATCCAGATGCAACGTCTAGGTCCCTCTGGATGGCAGCCTCGTAAGCACCATGAAGTACAAGATATTTAGACTATGGACTTAAAAATCACCAATAATGAAAATACTCCCAGCAGAAATAGATTCTCCATTAACAAATGGTTTCATTCCTTACATTACAGCTTTTTCTGGATCTCTAGGGAACTCTTCCATATTTCCCGTGATGTAGTACAGAGAGCATCGTAAAGTCCCTTCTATATGTCCTCCCTGGGCAGCTTTATAGAAATAGCGTGCAGCAACTGTCTGTGAAGAAACATGACACAATTAGCAACTCTGCGTTATGAATGTTTATTAAGTTTTGTTTCCCAGGACTCATTTTGTTAAAAGAATTAGAAGAGGCAATTGGCTAATGAGGCAAATCGATTTAACTACTTTTAATGTACTTACGTGAAATTAATTCCTTTCTTCTAACTTTTCACTAGTTTAGGCTGGAAAAAGGTTTTAAAAACCATATATTTTGGCAATATATGGAATGTCAAATAGGAAGTGTTTAAATATGTAACACCTGGTAGCATACTAGTCTTGTCTGCACTGACAGAAGTAAAATTAGCCATTCGCTAGTAGGGAGATGAATAAGGGATTCTGGAGAAGGGACACAGAAAGGGACTTTCGCACTTGCGACGCCTAAGTGAAGGCTGGTGACCAGCAACGCTCAGTATGGCCAGCAGTACACAACCCTTCCAGACTGATTTATAAAAGATAACACAGGATGAGTAGGCAGGGCCAGAGCTGCAGAAGCAGGAGGGCTCTGTGACTCTCCATGTTTTACCCTCAGAAACAGGACTCTGTAATGTAAACCAAAGCAGCATAGAGCCTGAAGGAATTTATTTCAGGAAATTTTTAACGATCGACATAGGCTTTTTATGAGTTGAGCGTGGACTCTGAGAGTATCCATCACAGCCAGGCCATAAAAAAATACTTCTCCCTGCCCATGGCTTTGGTGAACAAAGAAACCTGGGCACTTTTAGGTGTGCTCTTACAATCAGCCCATTTTGAAATGTGTATTTTGGTCCCCGGCGAAGGACAATGCGTTTGCCAAATGCACACGCTGGCGAGCACTGCTGCTGCTGGCAGCAAAAAAGCTCACTGCCTGGAGTATATCTAGATCTCAGAACTCACAGGCCACACTGGAAACATCTTTTAGCTTCAAGCACAACGCCTGTTTGCATTTATTAGGGCCTGCCTCACTATGTATGTGCCTTTGGTCATAAACTACCTAACTAGTGCAAAGAAATATAACCCAAGTAGACCATTCCTCTTAGGAAAAATTCATTCTGCACATGTTGACAAGCAGAGTTTATAAATGAGCTGTGTCACAGGAAGACAAACCAAAATATTGCAGTCTATCAGGACTCTATTAGTTAGCTACATTTGCAAGCCTGGCTTGAAGGTCTCTGAGGTTCACAGAAGCCAAGTGAATGTAGTGTAGCTTTTGACAGGGAAGGTCAGGGACAAGGCTCTGCTGCTTTCACCTGTTGTGGAAAGCATCCTTTCCCTATATACTTTCCAATCTAAACTGGAAAGAAACCAAAAGGATGACACGATGTGGAAGGACACATTATCCTGGCTGCTGTCACTGGAAGGAGGAAAGCAGAAGTCGTCCCTGGAGCTAAACATGCACCTGCTTTGTTTCTAAATTAAAGGAATACAAACACATGCACAGAAGTATGACTGAGACCTTTGAGTAACATCTCTCTCTAAGCAATCTGGCTGAATTCCCCAGTAACACCCTTCTTTATGATAAAAGGTATCAAAATCTGACTCAGAGTGAACACAGCAGTCCCAAGAGTGATGCAAAAAACTTCTAAACTTGGCCCTAATGTAAAAAATAGTACCATTAAATATTTACTCACTTGATTTCTACCAGGTACTCCAGGGTAAATCCCATCTAAATAAAGGACACCAAGGTTGTATGATGCATCTGGATTTCCCAATTCTTCAGCAATTAACCAGTGTTCAGCTGCTTTTCTGTAGTCTCTTTTAAAATTGTGGTAATACCAGCCCAATCCATTCACTGCCTGGGGCAAGCCCTGAGAGAAGACAAACGTCTCAGGTCACACATTTGACTCTGCTTTGGGTCACTCAGCAATTACAACCTGCTGTTCAACTTTGGGTGCTTTCATGACCTTGCCTAGATTCTAGACGTCTGGCACGAGGATCCAGCCAAAATTACACTCATCTGGGACTAAGGGACATAAAGTGTTGCTGGCTTTTCTTCACACTATTCTTCCTTGTGGCTTCATATTGAGAGCAAGGAATAAGACTCAAGCATCTTCTTATTCTATAGTCTCAGCTGTGTCTGCACTCAGATTTGTCCTTGTTGACAAGAACAGACTGCGACTCTTTTTAACCCATTTCCTCTGCAAAGCCAAAACGGGGTATCCATTCCTGGGAATTCCCAGAACCTGGCAGACAGGATTAGCAATCAAAAAACCATTTCTTTTGAAATAGAACATTTCCCTAAGAATAAACAGGAAGTAATGAACATAGAACTTTGCGATACTGCTTTCAAAATGTATTTGACCATCATCATACAGATCTGCTTAAGACAGTGCTACATGCTATTACGAAGTGCATCTTTGCATCAATAATTACGGATCAAGGGCAGAAGTCTTCCTGGGACAGATTTTATTTTGGTTGCAATGAGTCACTGTCTCCTCACACAAACTGGTGGATCATATGGTGCTTGTAAGTATGCCAGCAGTTCAAATTACTCTGTACCAATAAATGTGAACACGCTATTTACCCCTATTTTATAATGCATGCTTAATAGCGACCATGCCAGGACAATGACAGAAGGTAAAACTACCTCTCAGTGCACAAATACAAATTATTTGCTGGCTGCTGTTGGCTTCTACACTGTGCAGTCTCCTCCTGTAATCTCTGTAAAGAACTGCGTACTATCGGCACTTACAAAAGCCCTCTGGAAAAGGATTCCTTTCCCTTTCGGATTTAAACAGTGTTACTAACTTATCCATTAAAATGCAAAAGCAGTTAAACTTTTCAAATATTGTGGTGCTGTTTTTGCATGGAAAATGTGCACTGGAACTTAAAAACATAAGTATCTGGGTTCAAGGAGAGTAAGAAACTAGTTGTCTCTAGGAGGCTTCCTGGAATCTGTTTCTCAGATTCTGAGTCAAGGGATTTTTGATTATGTTGTGAAAGCCACTCAGTTTATTCAAGCCTTTCTGAAACAGGCAGCACAACAGGTAGTGTCTCCTATTTCAAAGGAATGACAGAGCCAGCACAATTATTTTCTGATGGTGGTCAGCAGTGAAATCCTGTTGTCATTGTTAATAATTTAACTAGTTCTGGTTCTAGATCTAGGAAGGTATTCAAGGTTTAGGTACTCATCTTTTTATACTAAGGATCAGATCATGGCCTGGGTAAGCCGACTGTAGTAGATCATTAAATTAAAAGGCTCCTCTTCTCTCTGGTGCCTGTCAATGTTTCCCCCAGCTCTTGTGCTGCAGGCATGTGCCATCACTCAGTGCAGACTGTGAAAGTACAATCCCAACCTCAATTTTTACTCTTTTTCATTCACATTACAATTTCAAGATGCTCTGTTATTATAAGAAGGCCTGCTGGCATGGATCTTCAATGACGACAGTTATTGCCACCTGACTCTGGAAAGATCACCACATCAAAAGCTCAAGCCTGGTAGGCACTCTTATGAAAAAAACATACCTAGTATGGCCTAGAAGAAAATGCTTAGGAACATGAGGCAAAAATGTACTCCTGTATCAATCCGTAAGTCACTTAACTATCATTGAGTTCCAAAAGATGCAAGTGGAGAGAATTTCTGTTCTTCCACAGAAATTTTAGCTAGTTTTGAGTAGTTTAGTTTCCCGATTTGGGAAAATAAGGCTTTCAGCATTCATGCTGAAGACACTAGGAGAAGTAACTAGTATTTATGCAGAGTTATGGTAACAGGCATTTTATATAAATCACAGTTCATTATTATTAGCACTTGGTATAGGATTTCTACAATAAATTATTTATTGTGTTTTACCTTGGCTGCTGCTTTCTTCATCAATTCCAAAGCAAGTTTTGTATTCTTTTTCACACCCTGGCCCTAAGAAATGGGTAAGCGAAACAATCACTGTTTACAAATACAGAATACAGGCTGATGCAAATCCACATATGCACATTGAAAATGCATTTTAACATTGATAACATTATTTACTAGGTGATATTCGGCTTTAAACAGGTACAACAAAAAAAAAAGCAGCTTTGTGCTCATCTTTTATTCACAACTTTACAAAATCTCAATGATTCAGTCTAGGGAAAATTATTTCACCAGTCAATCCAAGTGATTTTTATGGGTAAATAATATCACAGATCTTTAATTTTGCGCAACTAAGGACGAAAGAATAGCATTCAGAGGCGTGTAGATTGTTCACAATTTGGCAATGAGTAAGAGCTCTGAGCTTTCCTCAAAAAGAATGTGTGAGCGTCTCCAGAGGAAGTGCACAGACGTCATGCTGCTGACGTCCATATAAATTAATTCCAGACAGGGGTCAAACAGACGATGGGTGCCCAAAATTAACACAAAACTTAAGCAAGCATTTTGTAGAGAACAGCCCTCCACTGTCAAAGGAATGAAATGAAGACCTAATGGTTCTTCGCTAGTATCTCTAACCACTAGTACTGTTCAATGGCTTATGGGTGACACTGCTCAGCTGATACAACTTTGAGTCAGGTGGGGTTATGCCTCAATTTAGGCTCTGCTGTCTGCCGCTTCTAGCAAGAAAAAACTGACTGCAGAGACGATTTAATTTCTACTAAAAAATGACAACAACAAAAAATATCCTAGAGATCTAATAAAGGGCATTTTAAGAAAGACTCAAACTTCCACCTAGATCTTTACACCCAGGTTAGAATTTCAAGGTGACGAACCATTAGGAAAAATTAGGATCCATCATTTAGGTGGTATTTTGATCCTGAATCTGGCTAGGAACAAAGTGACTAAACTTTTTTTAACTTGCTCTTTTTGTTTTGTACATATCAGCTAAAAATAAGCATTAGCTTCCTACTGTTGATTGATTTTCAGAGTAAATCTACAAGCACTGCAGTGCGTCACTGCAGATAACTTGCAAACATCCGTGTCATAGGAATAATTTTTTTTTTAAGTGAAAATATGAAACATGACTTACCTTAAATAGCACAATGGCATAATCATATATTAACACTGGATCTTCTGTTTCTATTGCACCCTTTGCATACCATTCTATTGCAGCTTCAGGATTTTTTGCCACTCCTTGTTGGCCCCAAAACAGCATCTGAGCCAATCGTTGCTAAAAGAAACCAATATAAACTCTAGTGTTATAAATGCTAGCATTGAAACTGGAGTTGCAGGAGCAGACTTTTGCAGGCTTAAATGAATTTGAAATATTTGAAGAAACTAGTTATGCATCCTCAACAGCCTGAAAACAATTGGTGATCAGGAATATTCACAGGGCTTCCCAGTGGTGAAATGTATTGATATTAAATCTACAACAGGTTTATTTTTAACAACTGTCAGTACCACTAAAGTCTGACTTGACAAGTGCAGAGGTAAAGTGATAAAGGCAGATCTGACACATACAAATGGCTCAGTATTACAACATATTGCTGCTGGCCTCAAATTAGCAGCAATAACTGTACCGCGTCAAATACAAACCCACGGAAAATGATCAGAGAAGGAGGCTGCTAAGTCTTGACAACTCTTCTCTTTTGCCTTGCATCACTGTTATAGCCTTTTTGCATGCTCACTGGATATTATCAGACAGAAACATGGGAAATTTTCCTACATAGTTTGTTGATGTACATACATGATGTGTGTATAAAACCAAGAAAGGAGAAATTTATTTTAAATTTACTTTATACCTGTGCAGCTGCATTTCCTCTTGTTGCTTCGTGCTTTAGCCACATAAAGACATCACCATTTTCTTTTGTTTGGGCTTTTAGCAGTTCATCATCCATCAGCCTTATAGTTTCAACAAATGCCTGAACAGAATGAACACACGAACAGAAAAAAACACTACAAAATTAATTCATACATCTGCCACCAAAATTAAAATACCCATTTTCTGTTTATCCCTAACAAGTCATGATCAGTTCTGCGATTTAAAATTCTCACCACTCCTTTGCTGGCCAGTGCATTAAGAACAATCCTTACATCCAGTATAAAAAACATCTACTGCTTTGTTACAGTACAAAACTGTAAGTCTACTCTACACTGGAAAGATATGCCAAGATGTCAACAACTGAAAAAAAAAAAAGAAAAGACACCTTTGTAGTTTTAAAAGCACTTAATAATGGCAAAGAAGTGCTTTATAGCCTTTTAAGGCTTTTTAGTTTCTATAGAAATCTCTCTTAAAAGACAAAAAACCAAGGTTGGCAGAAAGTTCGATGAAGACCTGCTCTACAGCACTCTTCTTTAGGCGACTGTGCTGATTTTTAGTTCTTCAGCAACCAAAATTATCTATTTTTTGTACAATCACCATTCTTTCTGATAAGCCAAGATTCCAGTACTGGCCCATCTTTAGTATACTTTACAGATAAAGTTGTGTTACCTCCTGTTTAGCAGCTCATTCTAAAATCATTTTACTGTAACTTTATCTCATCAGATAGCTATTTAACAGTCAAATCTTTACATTTGATGCTAGAAAAGGTATAAGTATAGAGAGGACAATTCATCTTCTGCATGAATCTCATGATGTTTGGCTACTGAAAGAGTAGATCAGTTGCTTAATAAACACATTCAATTATATTAGTAATCAAAAATCTGAGTGAGAAATTAGGGCCCAAGAATAATACTTTGACTTTACTGAAAGACAGGCGTGTGGACAATTCTAAGGATTTCAGCCTAACTTTGATTTGGTTTCCCTCTTGATAAGAAATGGAGTAATGATACCTATATATAATTTGGAGGATTTTGAAATAATCACTGAATCACAGAATGGTTTGGGTTGGAAGCAACCTTTACAGCTCCTTTAGTCAAACAGCCCTGCCATAGGCAGGGACATCAATCAGACGAGCTAATATTTGTAAATCAAGACAAAAATATCCTGGTTACATAATTAGAATTAATATATGAAAAGCCATTTACACAGAAATCAAATTCTATCAACCAAATTCAGATACACTTATAACTCTTTTACCTGTTCCCCTTTTATATTGTGTTGATCCAATGATGTCTTTATTGCAATATTACTGTAATAAGCATAAGACAGCTCCAAATCAAGTGGATAGTTATTAATGCCTTGGTAATGTTTATAGCCAAGATTCATCACAGCAAGTCTCTCGTTTCCCTGAGCGCCAACTAAACTGTACAGCAGTCCCTGGAAAAAAAAAAAATCAACAGACATAAATAAGAGCGAATTTACTGCACATCTCACAAGTTTAGCACGTTGGTGAAGATTTACAGGGAACAGGGTGTTCATACTGGTAGCTAATATACATACTAGCTATACCATATAACCACAGGTACAGAATCAAGCACAGCCTTGTGGTTAAAATGTCTTCTATATGTATAGAAAGATTTGAAAGAAAAACTAGACTCTCAAAATAGTTTTCAAGCATTGCACTTATTCTGCTACCACTAAGTATGCATCAATTTTTAATGCCATTTTATGATAGTGCTAATTATACTCCGACACTTTTTATACTTAGCAATGACTTAACTAGTCTCCACTGATGTCAACAGGAGTTTTCACACTGAATTAAGTGGAAACATATTGAAGTTAACAAGCTGCACTTGAAAATCTTACCCTAAGGATCTGACAGGACTAGAAGGATGGGACTTGTCACTGACGAGGTTTCAGCACAAAGCTCCCTTGAGATACACATTAATTGGTGCTAGAAATAGTCTAGGTACCATACATTCGCCAAAAACATTTTCAGCACTGTTATTATTATTTTTCACCCACACAATAATAAAAACAGTGGTGTCCTATCTGTGCTGGATATTAAATTATTCCCTACACTATCTGAAGTGGATCCAATAAAGAAGTTACTTAGCCTCCCTAATGAGCGCTAGGTATACTCCACTGTTAGGGTATAAAAAAGGCTCCTGTCTAAGGTTTCTTGTGTTTGGGAAGGCTGGTCTCAGATCGGCTTCTCAGGGGTTCTTCTGATTTAGTATCCCGCAACTACTTCAAACAGACCTGCTATTCTTTATGAGCATTTCATATTACGCCATTATATCACAATTAAATATCTGTTGGCAATTTCACGCTAGCCCTCTTCCCGTGATATATAAACACCTTCCCTTTATTTCACCCTGCAATAGAATCGCACGGAAACATTTCCCTTATTTGCAGCCTTCCTAAAAGGTAAGGAGTTCACGTGCACGGCAGTTGCTTAGATGAACCACGGTCAGTTTACGTCCAAAAGAAAACTGTTCTGCTTTGGTTACTTTTAATCATTTGCCCATATGCTTCAGTGCCACGTTTATGCACACTGTAAAATGGGACTTCTTTTTTGACTATAACTATGCAACCTTTCCACTTTAGGAAATTTGCCTGCTGTAAGGCTTTTTTCATAGCCATCTACAAATGGCTGTGGTGACTCAAAGGTTATTCCCTCGCCTGCCTCCTCAGTGACTGGGAAAAGCAGATGTTCCATGCTGTTCACTTCACCATCATTTTTAGGTCTTATTATAAATCACTCATTTCCTTGTTCTGGATGAGCAGGTTCCCACCATCAGGACTTCATAAAGACTTCACTGCCATCGAGCTATTTAGGAGCTATGTTGGGGAATCCCTTCAACCACAACCTGGATCTGGAGATCATTTCACATTTTATAATTCAATTGATCATAAATTCATCTCATTTCTAAATTGACCTTAAAGGCAATTAATTTCACAGACGTAACCAAACGTATTAAATGTACTACCTTTGTACGATCCAAAGCCACACCAAGCCCTGTTTCAAATATAACTGCAAGGAAATAGGAAGCCTTATGGTATCCACAACAACTGGAATCCACCAAGAGAGAGACAGAGGAGCCCATACTGTTGAGGCCATCGGCACTGGACAGAACCTTTGCAACCTTCTCAAATATCCTCTGGCCAACTTCTAGAATTGTATCACTTCCATCTTCTACCACTAAAAATATAACATAGGACACACAGTTATTACAAGTGTTAAAATCAGGAATTGGTTTACCCCTCTCTTAATTTAATGGGACAGAGAGATTCTGTTATTTCTCACGCTGAGCGGTATTCTCAATGCAGATAACCAAAATTCCTAGAGATACAAGGTACTACTAAATAAGAAAGGTGAATAAAAATCCAAAAGATTGTTCAAAGTAACTAACCACTAGATACGTAATGATATCTCATTTCTTTCTGCACAATAATCAATCATTCATTTGCAGCCCAATATATAAGCCAAGTGGCACTCCTTTAATAAGTTAGCTGATATGAAAAAAAAGTATAAAACAAGATCTGAAGTCAAAGCATACCAATTTATGTGACATATATTGTGGAGTTAACTTAAGAACAATAAAATAAAATAAAATATGAGTACCATCTGGAGCACTGAAATCCATTTCTTGTAACAGTTTGAGCAAAGTGTGGTACTTCTCCCTGAGCTCTTTTCCCCACATGAAGGCATCACATTTGGATTTTTCTCCATATTTGTGAATCAGCTCCAAATAATAGTTTTCATAGTAACCTAGAGAAAACAAGATATTTAAGACATGAAACCTGACTGGCTGGTCTTTAAAAAAAGGCTTCTGTTAGGAAAAAAGATAGTTCCAGGGTAAACCCAAAATTGACGTACAAGATAAGTACATCCTTAACAAAAAGCAGTGCTAAAAACTCATAGAGCTAGCACAGGCCATTTACAAATACATAAGATTTCTTCTACTCTCTCCCATACTCTGGTCCCAATGCATGCAGTTGAATTCTTACTGGAATGTAACCTAGTTTTCAGCAGACATTTAAGCTACGTTACTCTTCTTTCACTGAAATGGTTGCTTTGGTATAAATCTGCCAATTACTGCATGTTAGGCAACTGTGGCAGAGACCTTCTAACAAAACCTACCCATTTTTAAGGAAAGGGCTTAAAATAAATGTGCCTTTAGGGTCGTTTGGGAATGAAATGGAAGAAAGGGAACTGAATAGCCAACATCTAAGCTGGAAAGCACGTCTTTGTCCCTTTATGCACCTGTCTTATTAGAAAAGCTATAACAAGAACATGATTTAAGTCAGTATACCGTGGCATAAAAAGTATTGGCGAGGACAAAACCACAGTTTTAGCTACCAGAAAAAAGGTCAAACTCTTCAAACTGCCTTCATTCTTGTTAAGGCTGAATTTGTTTACTTTTAATGATCATTATCCAGATTCTGGTAAAAGGGAATAAAACAGGTCTCCAAAGACGACAGTTTAAAATTCATATCTCATTGATCAACACTTACAATTTCTTTGCACTTTTTCGCCTTGCCTTACAATATAGCTGTACTCATAAACGAGTTCTTGAACGTCCATACATCTCTCGTAGTAGAGTTCAATTTGTTCCACTATTGCTTTGTCAGGAAGAGGGTTAGAAATCTATAAAAAGGCAAATGATGGATAAATGGCATCTACAGCACCTCCTGTTGTCCACGCTTGGCTAGAAGGAATGTTTTAAGAAAATAACAAAAGGAAACAGAATGTTCACTACAATCAGCTTATCCGGTACGTCATGTTAATGAGCCAGAAAACCTGATGCTAGCCACAACAGACCATGACTTTAAAGAGTCAACATAATCTAAGAAACCACAGATGAACATCAAAAATTGACCAAATTTACATGACTTTTACCATTGATTTCAACAAACCCATGAATCAATCAAATGTGTTCCACACTCTATCAGCAAAACCTCTTGGAAACAAAGCAATGTTGAAAGTAAGTCCTTACTTAAGTACAGATTGAGGAACACTGCTTTACATTGTCACTTCTAGAATTCAGTCTTATCTTTTAGCATTTGAAGTGGTAAATAAAATACCCAGATTTCCACAGAATATGTCTTATTATATCTTATATATTCCAAAGTACTATTATACGTCATAGCAAGTTTATCATTTGGTAAGAGTTTCAGTTAAAAGAAATAAAATACAGCCACAGCTGACTGCTAATACTTAAACATTTGCAAATACTGCTTTTGTTTACCTGTTCTGTTTCCAGCACATTGAGACGATAATATTTCACAGGTCCAAAGAATGCTTCAATACCGTTTACATATCCACTGCCTCCAAGAACAAAGTATCCAGCAGTGTCGTCATAATAGAAATCTTCCCTAAAACTTTAAAACAAGAAAGAGAAGTTGGCTATCAAGCAGTACTATGAAAGTAAAAAAAAGAAAACTGTATCTCAGAATTTCTATAACTTCCCTTATCTTTTTCTTTTCTCATCTGTTTAATCTCAAAATCTAGTCTGCAATTTACTATGATAAACTCTGGAGTAAATTTAAGAAGCCCCTTGTCTACAAGCATATTAAACCAGCAGGGTTGACCTGTAGGTATCTTCTGGTGTTTTACGCATCATTACACAGCCTCAAAGATTTCAGTTCCAACTCTCCCATGCACTTTTCTATAAATGGAATATGAAAATTTAAACTATCCTTTTCTTAGAGTTACCATCTAAAAATTTACAATTTCTGGTTTGTAAACCACAGCACAGAAGGAACAACACTGAAGTCTGCCATGCAATTTACTGTTACATAGTTAGCATATTAAAAGTTTGGAGGTCAGAAAAAGCCAATTATAAATTACAGTGAAAGACAACAATCAAAGATTCATTAAAAAAAAGAGATAAATCTGTTACTTGGAATGAAGGATAAAGCGTGAACATCTTGTAGAAATTTTTCTCTCTACCTAAGCAAAGCAGATAGCAATTTCATTGGTGAAATCCTAACTTTTACAGCAAAAGCAAAACGTCCCTTGATTTCAGTAACACCAAAATTTCATTTGAAGACTGATCCTAATGTCACTGACCTGCCAATCAGCTGTTAGTGAGTTACCAGCTCTAGTAGTAGATCATACAGCGCATTAACTCAACTTCGTCTGTGGTATTTATATAGTTACTCAGCTCATGCTCAATGTAAGCCCAGTAACACAAACTGCTTTTGAAAGCACAGAGAGGAAAAAGACCACAGATGTTTTGAAAATCATTTGGAATCTCAGTTACAAACTTGTGCTCTCCTGCTCCCATTTTCCCTATCTGAACACATACACATGTATTAACAAAGAGGAAAACGTTGCTTACGTAAAAGACTGATGATGATGTATTTTCAAATTCTTCCCAACACTGCTTGCTTCTATCTAAAAGAGCACACAATATTAATTTTAATAAGCTAAATATTACAAGGTAGTTCAGCCATTTCAACTCATTGTTCAGATGTTCTCTGCACTAGAGGATGGTGTCATGTATCAAATATGTGTCAGAAGATTTTAATGGAAAGCATCGGCACTGGTCTATCCTGGCCAACCATGAGCAAAGAAAAATAGCAAAAAGAGCACAGCTGCTGCCTACTTTAGCTATTTCACTCCTGTGTTCAGTTACAAGACATCCGTGCTTTGCTGAAGCTTTTATTCTCCCGAAGTGTGAAAGGCTGGTTTGATTTTATATAGCAGAGATGCTAAATATTGATCTCCTCAAGCAATTGTAGCTTGCAGTTAAGAACGGCCATAAAGTTAATGTAACAGGCCATGATTAAAAAAAACCAAACCTCTGGGTTCAGCTCCTACAGGAAATGTACTTTCAGTACATCAGAGAACTTCAGTGCTAGAGTGGTTAAAGGAATTCAGATGCCCAAGAAGGAAGACAAGGTAGGATTTTCATACGAGTTGGTATTGTAAAAACTTGTCTAAGGACTCTCAAAACAACTCTGTAAATTTTTCTCAAGTGCCTAGGTATTTTTACGGATTCAGCTAGACCTTCAAATGTTCTTCAGATCTGGTTCTTAATTTCTCAATGCCTCAATTTCCCAGCTTTCCCTAATTTATATATTTTGTCTTAGATCATGCTGGACTAAATGCATTCACCAACAGAAGTAGAATAGAATGAAGTAAAATAGAATAATTTAGGTTGGAAAAGACCTTTAAGATCATCAAGTCCAACAGTAAACCATGTCCCGGAGTGTCACATTTACATGTCCTTTACACATCTCCAGGGATGATGACTCACCTGTTTCCTGGGCAACCTGTTCCGGTGCTCAACAACCTTTTGATGAATAAATTTTTCCTAATATCCAACCTAAACCTCTCCTGGCACAACTGGAAGCCATATTGTCTTGTCACTTGTTGCTTGGGAGAAGACACCAACTCCCACTTCATTACAACCTCCTTTCAGGTAGTTGTAGAGATCAACAAGGTCTCCGTTGAGCCTCCTTTTCTCCAGGCTAAACAACCCCAGTTCCCTCAGCCATTCCTCCTAAGACTTGTGCTCTAGAACCTTCATCAGCTTTGTTACCCTTCTTTGGACACAAAGTGCCTAAATAAGGAGATTCTTCTATAACTTTTGAGGACCGTAGTATTTAAAAACCTACTACAGGAAGACATGTCAATAAGATGGAACTGAATCACAGCTTCACCTGTTCCAGAGAATAGCTCTCAGTAATGAAATATTTTTAAGTTTGGTTCTACTTGCTCTTTTTTCCACAAGAGTGCTCACTGAACTCTTCATGGCTCCGTTATTTTGTTCAGGAGTGGAAATTTATTGACCACAGGTTTTCTCTCACACCTGAATAAATTCACTCCACTCTCCGATGGAAGAATATTTTTTCTTAATCTAATCATACAAGTTATCCTAATATTTCCAACAGGTTAAGACTAATATACCCTGTATCAATATTGACAATAACTTTCACATTTGCACCTGAAGCTGAGCTTCAAAATCCATAGGGTCTTCCTTTTCCCGTGAACTTAAACTACAATTTAAACAAGCAGTAAAAGACAGTTCTGATTCTATAAAATATTTTTCCACTTTTCCTTTTAACAATATCTTTAAAAGCATATTGTAAGAAGTAAATACACATTTCTACCTGATTTTCTTGTAAGACAATCTGCCCACCACTTACTTAAAAAGGTGGGGTGCAAAAGGAACAGCAGTAGTTGAGACTGTACAGTGTTCTCTCAGTACAGCATTGCTTCAGCTTTATCAGTCATTTACCTCATACTCTGCTTAGTTGTTCTTGCTGTTAATTAGCAATTATTTTTACAATTCAGGATGTCATCTATTGAATCATTTTCAAGGAGAAAGAAGTTGAGAAACCTAACACTAAGATTTTTGATTATTTTCACACCCTAATATCTTAATAGCAGGAGGTTTGGACAAGAACTTGGGCAGGGAGCCTGTGTTTTCAGAAGTACTTTTGAAAGGTTTTCTGAAAAAACAGTTGTGGTTTGTGAAAATGTAATTTTTTTATACTACAGAGCAATACTGCAATAGTTTTCAGCCTTTTCATGGTAGTCAATCCTATGCCATTGTCAAATCTGCAACATTTGGAAACTGCACATGCCTCTTGTTAGCTAACACATCTAGGCAGGAGGCATGTGTATGTACAGAAGCTCAGACACATTTTCATATCAGAATGGTAAAAACGCTTAAGCCTCCAAGTGCAAAGTCCCTCAGATAAGGTATCTAAGACAGGAGTCCTGGTTGCCTGTACAGTCAATAAAGCCTCTGGAGAGCAACTGTGTACCAAGATAGCCACTGAATACACAGAAATTCTAGGCTTTTAAGCATCTAACTTGGTCTGAATATCCTCAGACAATTTCTACTTTTAGATTTTTCAATTTTTCATTCTTTTGCTGTTTGATCGTGTACAAATTACACTATTACTCTCAGTTTCAGACGCTAAGGGGTTAGTCAGAGGCATAATCAAATTCACAAATCTCAGCCTTGATCCTGTAATTCAGAAGCACGCATACCTGTCCACCCTTAAAAGTAAGATCCAGTCGAAACCACTGCTTCAGAGGAAGACTGAAGCTAGTTTTCACTGCAAGGTCTTCTCCTCTCATGAGGTGCACCTGAATATGCAAATAACCTGACAGAGCAACAAAGGAAAAAGGAAACAAACACCACAGAAATATCAATATTAAGAACAGACTTCCTAATGTATTATTCACAGCGATTTCTGTCTTCTTCATTCTCTTCATCACCACCAGAGATTTGGGCACTGGCCAAGCCATACATCAGCTCTCACAGAACCCCAGGGCTATGCGCTCCACAGTTTAGTTACGCATCTTGGATGCCAATGCCTAGGCTCCCATTTGAAACCACAGACTCAAGCCCAGCTGTGTGAGGGATAAACACACTCAGCATAAGGCAAAAAAGGAGGGTGCCACAGCTGATCTCAAACACCAAAAAGCAGACAGGACTTGTAGCAACCAATGGTATCTACTCAACACTCAACTGCTAGCACATGAGAACGCAATGATCAAGTACAAGATGACTACTCTCCACTACTTGGATCTGCAGAAGCTATACTCATGGTCTGAGTTCTTAAGACCAGAACAGGCTATTATGATAATCTAGTCTAACACTGAGAATAAAACTGGCCCTAAAACCTATTCAAGCAAATCTCTTCTCAAGCTGGTAACTCCCAGTTGAACTGCCCTTTTTCTTTGTTCTTCAAAGAAAAGCATCCAGTTTACAGTGGATAACTATTTAGATTAATTAAACTAGACAGAGAAAACTGAAATACTGAAATAGTAAAAATAGAAAAACTGAAAAACTGAAATAGTAAAAATATCAGAGCGGAAAAGATTAGTTGTGAAACTTGCAAAGAAGGGGAAAAAAATGTAATGTCATACGAGAAAGCCAAGTGTGCACTTTTAAAACTCTGCCCACTTACTTCCTGCATGAGCCTGCCAGCCAGCCCACAGCTGCTGAATCTCATTCTGTATCAGAGGTTGAAGAGGCAAGAATGTTCCTCTACTGCAAGCGTTGCTAGACTAAGACAGTGCTACCTCTCAATACTTTTTTGGATCAGGGAAATAGACTCTGCTTCTTGAATATTGCAATATATATAAATATATATATAAAATTGTTTGGACTCTCCCTGAGGCTATTTCAAATTTGCAAAAATTTTTAAGTAGTATCTATAGAAGAATTGAGAACAATATTAAAATAATACTTCAATAATAATAATAACGAAGGTTGTTAATTGAGATAAAACTCTTTAATCCCAGTGTAAGTTCCTGACCTGTATGATGCAGTCTATTCTCCTGACAAAACAGGCGTTTTCTGAAGTGAGCCAAGATGCTATGCAAGTATTACCCTACTAAATTAGTAGCTACTGTCCTATTGAGACATTATAGTCAAAAGGAAGTATTTTGTAAGGGATCAGTTTCACAAAACAGGTCTGATAATATATTTGCAAATGTTATTCCTAGATACAGATCTATAAAGACTACATTAGACCACTTCTGAAGGTTGTGAATAATACCCCTTACCTTCTTCATTTAGAAATACAGCAGGAGTACTATACTTCTCTTTCAGATCGATAAAATAGAGTATACCACACAGATCCTCCTCGCAATGATGCAGTAAATATAGCCAGATCGAAACGGTGAACCTGCATGAGCAAAACCGAACAAAAAAATCCCTCCCGATGAGAAATCTCCCTATATAATCTGAAAAGCGTGCATTTCACTTTAATTGAGCAAACCTCTTCCACACATGTAATCTTCAGAACAGAACACATCCTCTGCAGTGAAAATCTTCAGAGCAACAGTACTTAAGACTCTTGGATCTGTGATCTTCTTTTAACCATGCACTTTTGTGGTAACAACATGAGAGGAGAGTAAGGGAGTGTTATCTGAACCAGTTCCAGACTGCTGGGTCAGAGCTACTGCCAGATCCCACATCAACAGGGAACTCAAAACACAACTGAGACAACTTGGAGCCAACCTCCTGCCTGCAGGCGATGGTACAAAATCCCCAAAAGCATGGGCTTGTAATCTTGACTGTGGAAGCCAGTGAAAATGAGGCTGTGTCTTCTGTACTAAATGCCAACTGTGACAATGTGCTTGGGAGAAGCAGTTAAAAATTAACGCAGCCTCTCGGTAGCACAGCGAGGTATGAACAGCTGTCAGGGAGCTATCATAGGATAAATAAAGGTGGAACCTGTGCAAACTATGGAGGAGTGCAAAATAAAAACCTAAGGACCTGACAATGCTATCTACATACAAAGCTGGCTGTTCACTAAAAGCAGAATTTATACTATAGTATCTCATTTTAAGGAGTTCCTCTGTTTCAGGCTAAATCTGCTTCAATGCTCTTAACAGAAACTTGACCACTTATTTCCATAACACTTCCAAAGCAGTTAGGCCAGTGCTGAAAGCCTTTGACAACAACACCTCCAATGTACAATTCAGCAAAGCATTCTTATTATTATCTCTGATAAAGAAGTTCTCTTTTCTTAGTGACTTTGAGGAGATATTACTTGGTTTTCGTATTTCTATAATTAAGAAAAAAAAGGTCAGTATTGGTTTATAATACTTGAGAATTGCGTCAGCTTGCCTTACTTCTCTCACAAGAAGTTGCTGCACACAGAGTGCTTTGTATTTTTTCCTCAACTAAACCAATATAGGTCCAAAAGACTAACACCTGCTCTCTCGCTTAAAAAAAAATAATGCAAGGGTGGTGAAGTTTTCCCCAATAGAATCTACACCTTAAATAGCTAATAACTCCATTTTCTCCAGAGACGATGCACAGGTGAGGTAGAAGGGTTTGTAAGTCACAGTTGTTTGTATATTGATTGTAACAACCTATGGGCAAACACTGGGCTTCCAGAAATGCTGAGTTTGCTCATATATCACTCCTTTCATCTCTAGCAAAATAGCAAACTTAAATGTCACGGCCTCCATTTAGTCCTTTATTGCCAGTCTGAGCATGTAACTGTTCTGGGCAAATTTCTTGGGACAGTTTGAGATAATGATGACTCATTTCACACCCCTCACTGCTGCAGAAAGCATTCTGTACAGCATGAGCAGACCCTTACAGTCCCAGCCTATCCCTGTTACAGGCTGTCCCCTGGTAGCTACCTCAAAAGACATGTCTATCTCCAGTCCTCCTTCTTGACAAAACCCTGACTGAACTCAAACAAGTGTTTTCAGTTAGATCTCTCTACTTCTCTTGGCGTTTTAGTGCAGCAGGAAACCACTGCTCACGTAGAGAGCTGAAGAAAAACTCCTTCTTCTCAAAGAGCTACCCCAGGCTGCCAAACATCTGCAACACATAGGCAATTCTTTATGTTAAACACTGGAGGCACCACCCAGAGGTAAGAGAGGGTGGAACTGTGTGGAGCAGGTAAAGAATGGCCTAAGTCCATGCCATATATTCTCAACCAGAGCTTGACTGCCTCAAGGCCAGAAGCAGAATGCAAACATGCTGGTGAGCAATGAGCAGTGGGCTGTGCAAACCAGGCTGTCACCCATCACAAAGAGGCCAGGAGCTAAAAATTGCTCTGTACTTACGACTTCAGAGCTACAGTTTGAGGCTAGTAATTTGTATGCAACCTATGCTATCTGGCAAGTCTTCTTTGGCACTCTTCTTGTGGTTGCAGGCCAAATACAAACCAGCAGGCAAGTTCCAGTTCCTGTGATCATTTCCTATGTCTGTAATAATGTTGCTGGGATAACACCATCTGGTGGAAGGGAGATATATTTATTTATCTCTATACATACTCTTTCCTCTAAAATTGCCAAATATGATGCAATGGTTGTGACAGCTTTGCGAAGGGAGAAGGGAGACATATGATCTTCCCAGAGCAATTCTTCTGTAACTGAACAGTGGGCAAGCTGTAAGGGGTTTTATTCCTGTCCAACTAGGAGAGTTCACATAGTGATGGTAAAAGGAAACATTCTAAGCTCAAGTTGGAAGACTTATCTAGGCTGGAGACTCTATCACTAAGGGCTTGTTAGCTGCAAACTAGAGAGCGAATTTATAGCAAAAAAAAGCTTCTCCACACTACTTGCCCTTGCAAGAACTCCTACTCTGCACTTGGTCTGCAAACAATGTTTGAAATGCAGATCTCTGTAACGCCGAAAACCCCAGGGTAACCAGTCATGAGACAGAAGTCTGATCATGACAGCACGTAATTGCTAACTCACCCTCCTAACTGTACCTAACCAGCTCCGTTACACCTACTCTTGGTATCTCTTACACAGCACTGCAGTAACACAGACTGTAAGTACTTCTGAGGTTCAGCTTAATCCTCTCCAGAACTGAAATCACAAAACAGAAGGAACTGGTAGCACGTTTCCTTTTAAGCTTTTTCTCAAATGAGTAGGCAGTATTCCTTTAATTTGCAATACAGTCTAAGAGTTTAAGCACATTCTATAGCCTTCGATAACCAACCACGGCCCACTCCACCTATTTGCCTATACTTACATGGGATAGTCAATCTGATGTTGTCTGACTGTCTCGAGTTCTCTGTTTTCAAATTGTTCAAACTTCTTCACAATTCCTGTTTTCTCTCCACCAGAAGCATATATAAAGTTGAGAACCTGGACACCATCTGCAAAATACAAACTTTCTTAACTTGCCAGATGACAAGCATTAATAACTAATTAATTAGCTCACAGTCATTCAGTCAAACATTTGAATTACACAACAGATTAAAAATTAACGCAAACTTTCAATAAGTCCTTAAACACAAGTTCACTCGCTGTTAAGTACATTACGGTCTTAGACCGAATAACCCACGGAAAGTGAAATGGAGTCCATTTCCAAATGGTATTAGAAACAGGAAAAGAACAGGCTCATTTAAATCTAAAATACTTAAAGAACCAGTTAGAAAGGAAGAAATCTTCATTTATGTTTCCCACTTAAATCTCACCCTATCTTTAGTTATGCCTACGTGACATTACTCCACAGCTCTTGGACTTGCTCTCTGTTTTCAGCTCTGCAGTTTATACTGTTTGTAGAAAAAGATACCAATTCTGTTCTTAACTGATGTGCATAATCTTGTAACAAATCTGATAAAGCTGTCTCTGCTGAGAAACAGGAAAAAGATCTTCAAGACCATCATGTATCATAAGCTTTCCTAGGAAAAAAAACAAACAAAAAAACCCAAACCCCGAGCAATTTGTTGAGAAATAAATCTGAACTAAATGTTCTTTCCTCCTATTAACTGTAATACTGCTTTAATCTATAATATGATTAGATAATACATCAGATGTTTCACACTGTTGTCAGAGATCACACGCTGTCTCCAACAAGTACTTTAGAAAGCCCCAGATGGAAGCAACATCATTGCTTCCCTGTTAGAATATACATGGCACAAATATCATTATGGGATTTTCTAGGAGAGAACCCTTTAGAAGTAAATAACCTTTTCCCTTTTAGGTACCGCTTTGATTATATACTGAGAATAAAAAGATTTTTTGGGAAAAAAAAGGTACTATAAATTTTGTTGCACTATAAAGAGTTTAAAATACATTTCTGAGTATGTGGCCGTCATCTTAAGCAGATTCTCACCTGTGTGAGAATCACGTATGTCAGAACTGCAGGACCGACCCTGAAATAATGCAGTACTGGACTGAACAGCTCTCTCTGAAGACAGAGGAATGATGTCTACTCACATCAGTGGGTCTTAAATAAAGTGGTTTAAATACACTTAGAAGACTACGCTGCTGCACGTCTCCAGGCTGGCTGAAACAAGCCAGCTCTTACAAACACGATGACTTCAGTCATTTTCAGCTCTAGCCCCAGTTATGAAGCTCACATATCAACAATGTTTGCCAGCAAATCACTGCACAGAACATTTACAACAAGTGCGCACTTTTCAACAGCTTAACCAAAGATGTTACTTCGGTCCCAGTAGTTTCCTTGGAGGAAAAGAGTGACAATATACCTACCACTTTCATGAGGGCACTGAGGTATCCTGTTTGCCTGGAGCATCCATAAATAGTCAGCACCCCACTGAAGACAAACTTTGTGGTCCTTATACGGGCGTTCGAAAGGTGGAACGGCTTCTAAAAAGGTGTAGTTCTTGGCAACTGCACCCTGGTAGTCTTCATTCTGCTCAACATAGCTGCTAACTGATTTGTGACTAATCCATGCATATAATATCACACTGTGCACTATTATGGAGTTTTTGATGATGTAATCATCTCTGTAAACCATGATGCTTGGAAATTTCAAATGTACTTGTCGAGTTCTGCTAACATAAAGGTTCTTCTCATCCTTCCACCTCCTTCTATACACCGGTACACCAGTCCTGAACTCGGAGGAAGCTACTGCTTCCAAGTTGACAATACAAGGCTTAGAACATAAATACTGAACTGAAACCACAGAATTATTAAGAACTTTCTTTTCTAAAATGTTTAAATGAATAAAGTCCACATAATCCATGTTTTCTTTAAACGGTGGAGTAACAGCTGTTGTCCGAAATGTCTTCTTTCCAAAGGATGGCACAAAATTCTGGGAAACAACAAAACACAAAACATGTTAACCAGAGAATCTAAGTTTGCATGATTACTAACATACTCATAGCAATAACAGAACACTGCTCGAGCAGAAGGGTTCTGTACCATACTCCAACTTCAAAATATCAGGGTTCTTTCATGCAGGAAGTAGACGTGGATTGCTGGAGAGCCACCATCAAGGTTCTTTTAATGGTAACAACTCCCTTACATGAAGTTCTCAAAGTTACATATGCTTCTACAAACAAACTGTATGTACAGGGTGTACCCTTCAGCCCTTCCGCAAGAGGAATCCGGTCCACGATACGGAATTACACGTCATGCTATTTACACGCAGGCAGAATGTAGGTACCTGAAGGGCAGAGTAACAAGACAGCTCATGAGGGTTTCCTGAGAATGAATTAATGTCCATAAAGTGTTTAGGAGCTTATTATTGAAATGTTCCTATCCTGAAGATGGACTTAGAAATCTGAGCAGCAAGAGCAGCAGGCATTCGCTCAGTTTTTGCTCTCCCCGACTACGTAGATTTTAACATGCTTTGAGTGCTTGGACATACACCAGGATTGTCCTCCATACTGAAGCTCTTGTCTCTAAGGCTTCAAAGGGCTTCTTTGCTTTCTGCTCTGCAGTCAGCGTCCAGCTTGATGCACTGCCAAGGATACTGAGGATTACTCAGCTCAGAGGGCCGGACACCAGCACGGCACTTCTGCCAGGTCCCCTGATCCGTGGAAAACAGTCAGAATTGTCGCTTAGGATTACCAGTGAAGCTTGTCACTAAGATTGCTTCAAATGAGAAGATCTGTCTTGGGTGGCTTTTAACTTTGCTAAGTTTAAATAAATCGAACTGAAATTTATCTTGGCTACTTGCCTTGGATTGATGGGTTTTTCACTGTGATTCTCAAAATATTTAAAAGTTTTGGCCAAGTCATCAGCACGTGTCTAATTATATGAATTACATACTGTGCACCAGGAGGATAAGACCCTGCCCACGGTCCAATATGGGGATCAATAGAAGTCACTTACAATGAACTATGTTACATTTTATTTCTTAAGAATGTGCTGACACTCCTTGAGAACTACACTGAAAAAATATCAAGTTAGCAAAACCTGTGAAGACAGAAATACTAGGAAAAGTCAGAACTAATTTTACCTGTACCGCTTCCTTATTCCTACAGATGACTATTTTGGATTTAACTATGTGATTAAATGCTATTTTTCACCCAATCTCTGCTTTTTTAAAGGCACAAAAGAGCCCGAGGGTTGCCAGTGGAATACAACTGTGCATAGAGGAGACTATTTACCCTAAGACCTTGACTTTATTTAAATTAAAAGTTGGAAGACATAACTGAAGAAGAGAACTTTTGGATGCCAAAGCTGGCCATCACTGCTAGCAACAGAGTAACTCTAGATAACTAGGTTTATGTAGTGTTCCTAGGTCTTTCTGAACTCGTCACTTAAACCACTTTTCACAGTATGAACCAAGTGCTCTTTCTCTTCGTGCATCTGATGAGACGCTGGAAGGCAGCAGTGCAGTGCTGCTGAGCACTCAGAAGCACGTGTGTAAGCACCAAGATGTACACTTGGAACAAATACAACTAGAAAACACCCCACAATATCAGCATCCAGGCTTTCTACAGCAGATAGTCTCTTCAGAGTCACAGCCTTCCTCTCTGCCTCCTTCCCCATTCTACAAAATAGATACTGTAAAAATGTTGTGTTCTGAAGGGGCAAAAAAAAAAAAAGGAATCGCAATAGGAGGCTGATGTCCATGGGAAAAGTCAACGTATCAGTATTTTGCATGTATGTTATTACACGATATCAAAGTTGATGAGAGAATCTTGATTTTAATATTAATTTGAATAGCTTTCAGAGCTTGGCTTGACAAAGATACTATTCTTTAACGCTTCCTACATAATTATTCTTTGGTTATAGATACCTTTAAAAGCATTAAAAGCACATAGCAGCAACCACAAATCATTCTAAACCTCTTCTACTTGGTTATCATTCATGTTTCTTATATATTTTTTTATCTAACAGTAAAGTGTACTAAACAGCTTCATCACTGTGATATAGGGGCTGTGTCATGAGGAAGATGGTGACGTATTATGAGAGTAATACCATGCAGTTAGCACAAAATGCAGAAGTCAACCAGGTAGACACTACAAAGCATGGTGGTCCCACTGAGTGCTTACCACATATACACGTTGACTGTCAAAATACACACAGCCAGCTCCCCATTTTCTCAGGGGTTTATCCAATACAGAGATACGGGAGCTGGCCTCCAGCAAAGAGAGCTTGTGCCTGGCACAGCTCGTTAGCAAAGATGCAGCAGTGTATGAATGTGGCCATACAACTTCCAGTGAATGACAGAAAAGAAATGTTGTGGTGGGGATACCAAGGTAGCAAGCTCTGCAACTCAAAGCCAGCTCCTTGTAGAACAAACTCCATGATGTTCTGAGAGCACTTAAGCACGACATACTGTGACTGCTGTGCTGGTCTTACTGCCTTTCCCTTAGTGCCTGTTCTACTAAAGAGCTCCCACAGAGTTACTCAAGAAACTTCCCTTCGTATTCGTTGGTGCCTGGGTGTTTGTTGAGACACATACTGCAAAAATGCATGAGGCACGTTCAGGTCTGCTGTTACACCACACCTAACCAACCCTTCAGGAGGCTCATCCCGTAAGGAGAGGGTACAAAGCAACCCCACACCGAAGCAGCTGTGGCAGAGACTGCAGACCATTAATCCTTCCAGTCCACGGCTGAGCGTCTGTTATCACTTGGTTGCCTCTGCACAGCACTCCCTAGGGCACTGCATAGCGTGCGGATTACCTAAATGCTCCTACTCAGTGAGGTACCCGAGTTCTCCCCTCCCCATTATCTCAGAGAAGGCAGAGCTAACGGTGCATCATCTTCGACTACGGACAGTGAGAATGAAAGGATTACACAATGAGTGTGATTATGGGATTTCAATACACAAGTCTCTCAGCACAGTTAAGAGGATTCAAAACGTTACCATAAACTAGGCAGGAGAACAATCACACAGAGGCATCGTTGTGTGAGGCAACTTAGCCACAGAAGCTGTAACAGTCTTTTTCTTAAAGCCTGCTGAATCTGCAAGAGTTAGCTCAAGTCATCCCATCAGGTGTTGGGATAAAAGTCGCTGTGGGAGGCAATTGTAACAACTGGTAGGAAAGTGAAGAGATTTGGTAGCGTAATATTACAGAAATTATGAAAAAACATTCTTTCACTCACTGGAATACGATTTATCCAGGACCCTCCCTGGGTTCACTCCTGCAGAAATTTCACATAACCCGATGAAACTGCACCTGTTTGCACAAAGGCTGAAAATAACCGTAGCCCTTTATCTGCAAGCGCCTGCTGGGTCATGCTAGATTTTAAGATGCGTGAAAAGGAAACACGCCAAAAAGGGGGTTGATCTGCTCCCTATCAGCATCAATCTCATGCAGGCACACAAAGAGTTGAACTGGAGTTTGTGTTTATCAGCATAAAAGAAGAAAAACTAGTTCAGCAGTGCCCATAAGCAAAACACAGTTGTTTCCATCCGCCAGCGCAGCACTATATTCACGCATGCATCTGTAAGTAGATGTCAAAGGCACCCCCCTGCTTTCAAACCCAGAAATTCAACATCACCTAGGAGAAAGCTTTTTAACACTTTGATTTGATGCCCTGACATTTCATAGCCTCTGCTATGAAGACAGGCTGTGAGAGTTGGGATTATTCAGTCTGGAGAAGAGAAGGCTCCGAGGAGACCTTATTGTGGCCTTCCAGTATCTGAAGGGGGCCTACAAGAAAGCTGGGGAGGGACTTTTTAGGATGTTGGGTAATGATAGGACTAGGGGGAATGGATCCAAGCTACAGGAAGGCAGATTTAGATTGGACATTAGCAATAATTTCTTCACCATGAGGGTAGTGAGACACAGGAACAGGTTGCCCAGAGAGGTGGTGGAAGCCCCATCCCTGGAAGTTTTTAAGGCCAGGTTGGATGGGGCTCTGAGCAACCTGGTCTAGTGGGAGTTGTACCTGCCCGAGGCAGGGGGGTTGGAACTAAGTGATCTTTAAGGTCCCTTCCAACCCCGACAATTCTATGATAAGATAGCCTAACTCTGGGGGCTGGAGAAGGAGTAGCCGGTCCAGGCCGGACGGCCGCTGGGCTGGCTCCGAGGGGCGGCCCCGAGCCCGAGCCCAGGCCGAGTAGCCGCGGCC